>WBMW01004317.1:0-20721 GCA_013396635.1 Penelope pileata | reverse complement strand
TCTCTGGAGATATTTAAGACCCAAATGGATGCCTACCTGTACAGCCTGCTATAGGAAACCTGCTTTGGCAGAGGGTGATGATCAGAGGTTCCTTTGGCAGAGTTTTGATCTCTAGAGGTTCCTTCCAACCCCTGCAATTCTGTGATTTTGTGCTTCTTAGTTGTCATTTTTGTTCATCTGAATTAAGTGCTGAACTACAAGATAAATTACAGAATCCCATCATAAAATAATTATGCGTCTTTCAACATCTCACACCTACAAGTAATTAGAGGATTTATTTTCACATGCCATTCTCCTTAGATGACCCACATAGACCAGAAGAAACAGGTGGTATGATGAAGTTTGTCACTTGTTTTCTGAAATCTGATAGCAGAGGCTTCAGAAATGTAGTTCTCAATTTCCCAAATGCATAAGCATCTTGAGCTAGCTTCAAAATGTTCAAGATACCAAGATACTTGGAAAAAAAACAAAACAAAACAAAACAAAAAAGCAAATAATACGCAGATGCTGAGGTCACAACTCCCTGTGACTGGTATTTTTTGTTTCAGTATCATCTGATAAACTTGCTACAAATGTGCTCAGGCAAGAATTCTGGAAATGGTTAGAGAATCAGCTCTGAGTTCATGTGTTGAGAAAAATCTCAAGATCCAATACTGCCCATTCAAAAAAATTCCCTTTTATTTAGAGTGAAATACTTAGAACTAATCTTGAAAGTCAAAGTACTAAGGACAATACCGTTACTTAATACTGCAGTGTATAATGGGAAGACAATTGACTTAGGTTTTACTTAAGGACTTCAATTCACCATGCACTGTAAAGGAACCATGAAATTTGTGAAAAGTAATAAAACCGGCAGGTTGATGAAGTTAATTAAGAGTACAATGTGAAGGGAAGAATGTTGTAGCTATGCAACATACAAGTACTACTGTCTGTATCTAGCAATTTCATTTTGACAGTTATTCACACTTCATAATTTTTGACACCTCATATAGTCACTCCTGTTAGGAACAGAAGTTGCTAAACCTCTAACTTTTCATCATGCAAGCAAATAGCTTTTTCCCATGAATATTTAGGTCATATCTAAGATCTCTAACAAAATGTGGTCCACAAAGAAGCTCATGTTTATGTATGTTTGATGTGAAATACTGTTGGAATTAGATAATTGTGGGAAATCACAGTTACAGTATTTTTGGTACATGAACTATATTTTTGTATTTTATGTTTTACATAATTTGGTAACTGTTACTAGTCTTATCAATCCATAAAATACAGGGATTTCATTAGTCCTGTCATATCAAATTTAAGGACATGCCATGTAAAGTAGTAAAAACTTGACCTTTTAATGAAGATTCACAGTAAGATTTTCAGATTACTCTTTTGACTTGAAACAATATGGTGGACCAGCCATCGTTAAGTTTCAGACAGAAACAAGACTCTCATACTACAAAGACCATAAGCAAGATAGCAAACCTGGAATCACTCAGAAAAGGAAGAATCCTAAAGACCTTCAAGCAAAAGGTAGCTAGATAGGCATTAATGTATGATTTTATTTTGGTATCTTGAGCATAGACTGTTTTTAAACAAAATCTTTTTATAACATTATTAGATCTTGTAAAAATTACATCTTTTTAAAAATAACCTACCTTGCTAACAAGAATTAAAATACAGAAATAAAAAATTATTCATATAATTGCTGTTACAGATTATTTTAAATTTTGACAGGTTACATCTTATTAAAGTACATTAAATCTGTGTAATGAGCCTTATTTCTAAAAATAATAATACTAAACCCTTAAAATTTAAGTTTAAAGTTAATTTAGACAGCAGAATCTTTCTTTAATATTGCATTATAGAAATGTGAGATACACTCCGGGTAAAAATTAAATATATTAGCTATGTTGAGGGTGTACAAAAAACTTGCATAAATTCGAAAATATTTAAGACTTTACAGTTAGCATTGCACTCGAGAAACTATTCATTATGTCCCTCATTAGAGGTGAAACAAAATCTTTATGGAAACTACTGTAAAACATATTCTAAAACCTGACTAAGTTATTAGAATTTGCAGAACTATGGGAAACACACTTCATCTTATAAAGAGTTAAGAATACACTTATAGTGAGGATGTGAGGGTGAATCCCAGGTAAGAGAAATGATGACTAATGCATGAAAACATTTAGAACTTAATGTTGAATTCTCCTGAGCTACCCATCTCAAGTTAAATCTGTCAGACTGTAAAGCTTTTCAGCTGTTAACTATGGGTGTTATCTGTTTGGTGTCTGACTGTCAACCTGCTACCTATTCTGACAACTAACCCATTTTTTTTTAGTGTTGCTTTCAATTTTACTTTCCTAAAGAGATAATTGCTGACCTATGCTATCAGAGAGAAATATTAATTATCTATGATTGTTTGAACATAATCTAACTTGTGGCAGGCATTTTAAAATATATAAAATTAAATATACTGTAAATCAAGTAATTTATTTAAGTACATAAGGAAACACTTTGCAGGTGCCTGAGCAGAGGCCCATGTTTTCCAGAGGGGTTGTCAAGTCTCCTTCCTTGGAGATATTCCAAAGCCTCCAGGATATGGTCCTGGACAAGCTGCTGCTGGGGACCCTGCTTGAGCAGAGGTTAGACCAGATGACCTGAAGAAGTTCCTTACAAACTCAACCACTATGTGATTAAGAAATAAAAAGTCTCATCTGGGGAGTTTTATGTTTGTTTGCTTGAAATCTCAAGAACATATTGTTCATGTATTCTGAAAATATGAAATGCTTATTTCCTTTGCAGCTTTGATATTTCCTCTTAGATCCAAACTCATTTTCCTCCCCACATGATACCAAAAGAAGAGAAAAAACTAACAATCACAATGACAGCTTTCTTAGTCTTTTTTTAATATTTGTTTTGATTACCATAAAAATAAGCATTTTTCATTTGCTTGACTTCAGAAACACAGTAGGATCCCTTTTGTCAACTACCCTCCAGTGATATCTGCCCCAAACATATTTTGTCTCAAAATGATCAGCATTTTTCCTTAAATCATTTGAGAAACTGTATCATACTTGGGCTACTACCTCCTGCAATTTTGATAATTCCAGAATGCCAGAAAAATACAAATGAATTAAAAGGATTTAATAAGAAAAGGTAAGAGGAATGGCAAGGCAAGAAAAAGGCAAGAGGCAAGGCAAAGGAAAGGCATGATGAAGAAAGAAACTATTCAGCTGACAATGCTTGCTGTGAGTTTGAAAATGGAAATCAAATGTCTCATAATACGTACGGATATAATTAAAATTTCTTAACTATATAAATCAATATTGTATCTATATAGTCTTTGTGTTTCTAATTTTGGATAGAAGAGATTGAAAGATCAGATTTTCAAACTTCCACTTAAGGCTACTTTTCCTGTTACTGCTGCCTTGCATTGGTAATAAGTTATGTTTTATCACTGAAAGTTACACATAAAATATTCGGTACTTCGGATTTGTATTTTCTCATATTAATAATTTAATTTTCCAAAAATGCGTTGTCTTTTTGTTTATAGCCTAGATATTATCAACGCTACTTATAAATTCAAAACTTAAAAAGCTTTTCTATTTTTCCTTCAAACTTATGCATTCATTTAAAATACGCCTAATGAGGTCAACAAAAAATATTCTCCAGGCTCTTTAAGTAGGTTCTTTCTGTCCTCTCACTCATAATTGCCAGGTAATTTACATTTGACCTGTACCTCCAAGTCAGAATACTAATACGTTTTGCAAGGTGAATTTAAATCTGTCCTTAATTAGAGAGTGAAATAGGGAGAGTTATATTTCACCTGGAATATAACCTCAGCATTTCTCAGCAATGGAATTAATGTGCAGAATCATAAAAAAAAAAAAATGCACTCGTAAGCACTTCCTCCAGTTCAGAATAATAATAAATTCATATTTGAAAAATTTTTGTTGCATCAACAGCCATTATTTTTTGTTGTATTTTACAAAAGAAAAGGCATACATATGTATCCATTATAGACAAATTAGGAACAAAAAACAGTTTGCTGATGGACTGCAATGCTGTTGTCCAGGAATAGTATTTTACACACTGTATGCTCATTCCTCATTCGTGTAACTATGAAAATCTCAGTACCTGGAAGTGCTGCAGAAAGAAGTAACAGCTGGTTTCCCAAAGAATTGAAGAGACTGGTTTCCTGTTTTCACACCTATACAGATTAATATATTTATTTAGAAGCATGTAACTATGCACCCATTGCATTGCTTCCCAGAACATTTACAAAAAGATTAAAAGCATAAATTATCATTATAAATCAACTGCCTACAATAGATGTGCCTACAATTTGAGTATGTCATGGGTAATCCAGTTCTTCAAGCTGTTACCTTCTGCTTAGCCTTTGTCTCAAGGTTTTCCCTCCAGTAAATATCCTATTCCTGCAGGTTTTATGAATAACAGCTAAGTCTCCATTTAGCTAGTTAACCCTTTTACTCTGCAGCTTGATCCAATACAAAACTTTTATGTTTCCCATACTTTAAGGAAATGACCTGTTATCTTTCTTACAGCAATTAACAGACCTAACTATGGTCAGATATAGTTTTAACTGACAAACTATTTCTGGGATTCTTTTTCATGAACTTGCTCTAAATGGGATTTATACATTTTGTAGTGTGAATATTGCTAATTTTCTAGGTTTTAAAGGAAGCAAGCAAACAAATTACAGTAAATAACAACACACGGTTGTTCTGACGTGGCAGCCCAGTAAAACTCAAAATTTTTCCACCTCAGTTGTGTGATTTCTGACTAACAAGTTATTAGACTGTATGGGGCAACCACAAAAGAAAAAAAGAGACAAAAGACAGAAGAAACAGTAGTAGAAAAAAATATGCCCGGAAAGATATACAAATTTATTGTGAAATTGAATCAGATTCAGTAGCTTCAAAGCTTAGAAACAGAATTTTGAAAAGAAATGATAACTCACCACAACTTCATTGATTTCAGTAGAGTTAATGAGAAATATCAGGATAAATGCACAATCGCTTCTCATTTTTCTATTAATTTCTTGAACAAGTGAAGACAACAATATGTCAACTATTAAATAAAACAGTGAAAACCAATGCGAATTTATTAAAAAAAAAACCCTGTGCTTAACCTTAAATTGAAAATATTTATTTCATGTTCAGTTGAAGAATTGTAAAACTGACCTCTATAATTTTCACATTAGCTCACTATTCTCCCTTTCACTTGCAAATCATTTAGGCTTACTGATAACAGTGTATGAGTAAACAGATTTAAAGAGGACGTAAGCTGTAGTTCTGTCTGCTTATGACTGTTTATACTCTATCATCATCCTTCTTTCTAGCATAAGCGTATATCTGTCTTTCTACTCTTTATGACCTGAGTTCAAAGACTGTTATCATCAGTGCCTAAAAAAATTGCTGAAATTTCACCAAGCACAAAACAGAAGTTGACCCAGTCATCAAATGAGTTGTAGTTTTAATTAAGGAAATACATAGAAGTAAGAGAAGAAATGAAATCACATTATGGTGAATTGCATTTTTTGGAGTTGCAAGTTTGATAACAGAAATGGGACAACTGAATTTGAAAGAATATTTCTTCTTAAATTAAAAAAAATATAATCTCATTAAAAAACTCAAAAAAAAAAAAAAAAAGTCTTTCTGTAGCATTTCCACTCTCTTAATGGCTGCCTGTTATCTTTCTGAAGAAATGTTGATAACCTTTGCCAAAGAAAACACTAGCATCCTCATTCTCGACCACAGTTAAACTTGTACCAAAAATTATTATTCCTCTCACGCAGGCCATATGTAAGAAAGATTTAAATGTACTACACTGTTCAAATAAAAGAGCACATCATTTTTACACATTCTGTCACAGATAAATGCAATCATAGCAAAAGCAAAAGATAAATTAAGGATGAGGGACAGTGAATACAATTTGGAACACTCAAAATTCTAATTAGATGTAAGGGAGAAGATTTTTTTACCACGAGAGTGGGCAAATAATGAGTGATTTCTCAGAGAGTTGGTGGGATCTCCATCCTAGAATATGTTCAACAACAGACATGAACAACCTCATCTCCTTGGACCTGCTTTGATTAAATGGGTTGGAGCAGGGACCTCCAGAGATCCCTTCCACCTAAGCTACTTTGTGATTCCACTCTGTAATTAAAATACAAGATAAAGATTGTTTTTTACCATAAAGAACTTTATTTCAGTCTCAACATTTAATAAAATGTACTTTCATTGAATTGATTCAAACTTCTGTGTTTGAAAACAATCCACTGAGAGACTTTTCAGGTCTTAAATTGTTCAGAATAATACAATTATCTAACTATTCATAAACTGTGAGAACACAATAGATATCTCATAGATTTACTGTGTTCATGTTTTTCTGAAGTGACTGATATTTTGAAATATTTACGTGTAACTTTAAGAAGCATGACTAGTGCTGATTAGAGAATTAATAATTCCTTAGTATCATGTGTGCTATTGAAACCACATGTGTAATACTTCGATCCTGATTCCATGATGCATTTAACATGCTGGCTGCTCATACTGAAGTTGTATACATTTTTGCGGTATTGAGGTCAGAAGTTTAAAATAAAGGATTTCGAGATAAAATGTGAAAGATACCTGATACTTGTTCACATTTAGGATCAATCAAGTGAAACAACTTCTAAGTTAACCGCTTAAACAAGACACATCTACTTGTTTTAGACTCAGCCATAAACGAACAGATTTGCATTCCTTCATCTCTGTCAAAGCAAGCTACATTTGTGTGCACACTCTGTTTTCCAGGTGTGCTAACATTAGTGATCTAACCAGGATCCAGTCAGTTCTTCACGTGTAGTCATTTTTCTCCACAGAATCCAACTTTCTTCAGAGCTATTTTTAGTTAAACAGATGTTTAGTCACAATTAGAGCAGCATCAAGCCCAGAATAACAAGCTGTGCGCAGAGACAGGAGCTCATCCATGACATCACACTAACTTTCCTGCAAGGCTCACTGGTTGGAGCAGATGAGCATCTGGCTAGTGACAGGCTGGTCTGTAGCACTACATGATCTTACTTGTATCCATTTGCAAATTGCCGTGTAAACATGCAAAATAAAACAGAATGCATTGTTGCAGCATTATGTCTGTCGGACTTAGTCTGTCAACTTCACTCTGCTGATAAATAAGCTGAAATTTATAAGATACTCATAAAACAAGTAAACCATCAGTCCTACAATATTTCTTCCTCATGACTTGCAGAATGGCAGTGACTTCCAACAGTAAAAATCCTAAATCTGCTATTTAGGTTTCTACTTGTCTGCAAAGACTATACGTGCATCTTTGAAACATCATCTGAGTTTACCTTCAGTAATTGCTAAATCTTCAATCTGAATGTTAATAGCAAATTAATATAAAATAAATTCTGTCCTTTCATAAAGATATCCTTTATAAAGATATATATTCTTTATCTGATATTTACAGTATACAGTATCTTATAGGCTGTGTTTGGTTTTGGGTTGTCTGCAATCCTATTCCCTTTTATCTCTTTCAGATTATAAAATCATAGTATGTTTTTAAAAGACACTCACAAATTACGATTTAGACAATGAAAAGACAATTGGAACTGGTTTGTTGAAGAGCATACTTGAAGAAAGCAGCCGAGCACCTTTCAATTAGTTCTTCCAGAAATGAAAATGCTGCTAATGTTGATTACATTTAATTAGATTTATGTTTGGAAAATCAAATCCCAGTACATCGTGACAAAGTTGTAACTAGTGGAGAGAGGAGAATAATGTTAAGAACAGCTGGAAGTTTTACAAAGAAAAGAAAAAATACAGGTTGATCTAATTATATGGTTCTCATTGTTACAAAAGCATAGTTGTTCATTTATTTTGATTAAGTTTGAACTATGAAATAATAAATAGCATTAACTGCATGATTACAGCCAGTGATTGCAAACTATTAGAAATATAAAACAACTGGATTAGGGACCTGCCAGCGACAACCAAATAAATAAATTAAATAAATAAATAAATAAATAAATAAAACAAATAAACAAAAAATGAAATAGTCAGACATTGGTGTGCTTCTGAGGATCCGTAACTCAGAGCCTATACTTCTCTGAGTTACATTCTTTAGTACATAAATTTAAATTAGCAGACTGTCAGTAATTCTATTTAAAAATGAAACAAATTTGTTAGTCACTATTTTTGAACAATGTTGTGAGCGGGAAGGAGTACAGCTCTGACAAAAATGAAGAAAATATCTTATTGTTTTGAACACCAAAAGTATAAGACACAAACTCTTTTTTGTATTCTCAGCTTTTCTGATGTTTCATCTACAGGGATCAATGTATAAACATTCAGTGTCGTAAGTAACTCAGGATTCTTATCCAACAGAGTATATAAGCACACAAATCGTTGCCAATAAATTTAGGCATTTGGGTATTTTCTGATATTTTCTGTATACTTGATAGAGCAGAAGTGACTGCATCTGACAGTTGTGCAGTAAAGGCTGTGTAGTACCAGTCTGCCAGATATGTGGAGCTCCCAGCACAGAGGTGGCAAAGTTGCCATAACCTTACCTACCTTTTCCAGAAAATCAGTACTTTATGCAGCTTACATTGTTTCTAATGAATGAACCTTTAAATTGCCTTTGAAATGTACTCCTTTCAATTAATCGCTGTTCATCAAAAGATCTTACTTTAAGTACCAGCTAATGCAGTTACTTGCTTAAGACATGTATTAAGACTACCACAAGTATTTTGGCTCAAATAAGCTGTGGAGAAGAAAGATGTAAAGAAATTTCATTATTTAAACAGAGGAGTTCCTTATTTCTACGTCTGTTACAGATAGACATAATCATAACAAAAAAAAAAAAAAAAAACACAATAGATTTTTTAATATACAAAATACAGATATTGTAATCTTCTTGAAATCTGTAACAAATTTAAAATACACTTCTCTGAAATTAATTCAAACATCTTGTCTTAAAAAGTTATTAAACAAGACATTCTTCAATAGCAAAGAGATATTTTGGGAGCTGTAAGGTTCAAACATTCCAGACAGCCAAGTCATGGGCTAAATTAGTTCTTCAAAGCCTACAAATTCAAAAGAAGTTCAGAAATACTCTAAAAAAGTACTCTCAACTAATGAAGAGTAAGTACAAAAATATATATATAAGCTGTAAGCTCCAGATAAGAGTTAATGCAGGAGTAATTAATTCTCTAGGTAGAGAAAATAAAACTCCTCTGAAGACGGAGAGAAGGTAAACATGATTTATAAGTTTTTCTCCCTATTCTCAATAGAAGATGAGAGATCTAGAGTGTACTTGTCAATTCATTAGAAAAGTTTTATTCAGAATTATCAGAATGATCTTGATAAAAAAAAAAAAAAAGAATGCCTGAAAAGATTCACCGGGTAATCCTCTGATAATCAAAGAGAAACCAAAGCAGTTTAGTGCTTACTTACACCTTTTATTTTGCTCTGTATAAGACAGAGCAAAAGTTCTCCTACTAGGATTTTTATTTGGGCTACTTGCAAGGCAGTGCAGAAGATGATAGTTTTTTTAACTAGGTGTCCTGTTAACTAAACACTAGACTGGCTATTTTTTCACTCCCTGTAATGCTAAAGTTGCAAATGTTATCACATTTCTGTTCCATATGTTTGATCTGCACATAAGCATGTGAGTGCATGAGGAAAGCTTCATTTTAAAAAGATTATTTTTAAGATTATTTTTCTTTTTCTTTTTTTTTTTTTTTTGGTCTTTCTGTACACAATCCCTGCACTGGAGGCTTATGCTTTCCTGTGGGAAAACTACTCTTTCTGGAAAATATATTCATTTCTGTATCATCATGGTAGGGACTTTACTCAGAGGAAATAAAAAGCACTAAAAATCCATTTTATACATCAGACTAACAACTAAAAGAGCTGAAATTTACCGTGTTAGACTGCATAGATAAGTGGCTTAGGGTTATTCCTGACCTCACACTTACGTGTCTGTTTCTTCATCCAACAATGCCTATCTATCTATCTGTCTGCAAATGGTATACGTTTAAAGTGTGAAAATACTATGTTTACCAAACACAGAAATGGTATTTTGGTAATACATCTGTGCTGCTATTTTGGAGGAGTTAGCATTAGCCCTTCTTCCATATGCCTGTCAAAGTATGGCCCTAAGCACTGTAATGCAGGATTTAACCTTTTAGCTAAGCTCCAGTGACATCCTGTTTGTAATAAATAATTGGTTGCTTTTTTTCGATATGGACATATGCTGCCAAGAGAACTAGGACTAAATAAATAAAATGACAGATAAATATATAGCAGTGCTTGGTATCCTCTCCCTCTCCCTTTCCCACTTTCTCTCCTTTTCTTTTCTATTTGCTAGTGGAAGCTGCAATAGAACTCTTTGTGTAGCTTTTTATATTTTGTTCAGTAGAATCTTATTTTGAAAACAGCACTGGTAAGATTATTTGTCCTTATCTAAACACAAAATGACCACATCAAATGTGAAAACACATTTTAGGAAAAAAAAAAAAGACCTTATAAATAACTTATCGGTTAAACTAAACCTTAATGTTTCTATTTTGTCATCATTTATTGGCCAACTGGATATTAATCTATTTTGTACAAATGCAACGTAAGTAGGATACATTATTTCCTTGAATTGTTTACAAATTAGTGGAAGCTGCATGTTGAATCTTTTCAGAGATTAGAGACTTGAACTAGTGACTCACAAAACTTAGATGAGGCTGCTACATTCAGCTGTAAAATAAAAGTACCACTTAAAAGTAAGTAAAAATTCCATGTCACTCTAGAAACATTTCAGTTTCCAGTAGCCAGAAGGATGCCAATGTTTTGGATACCCCAAGACATCTGAAATGGCTTCAGATACTTGTACATAGACAATTTAATTTTACCCTTAGAGTAGTGTTTATTTCCATAAACAGAGATATCTACTGTCATTTCAGTTTCTACAGAATATACCTTCCTGCCTCTAGCAGTGCCAAAGTTGATAATGGGCACCTCATAAATTCTGTGTAATTTGCATAGTTTGGTGCAGTTGTTTCAGATACCCTAGGGCTTCTGCCTATGTTTGGGAAACTATATTGACCTGTAGATTTCCACTGGTTAAAATGAAGTTAAAAGAATAGAGGGCAGCCCTGTCAAAAAGGACTTGGGGATACCAGTAGATGGCCCACAAAGCCAACAGAATCTTGGGCTGCATCAAAAGAAGCATGGCCAGCAGGTCGAGGAAGGTGATCCTACCCCTCTGCTCTGCACTGGTGAGACCTCACCTGGAATACTGCATCCAGATGTGGGTCCTCAGCACAGGAGAGACATGGACTTGCTGGAGCATGTCCAGAGGAGGGCCACAAAAATGATCCAGGGGATGCAACACCTCCTCTATGAGGACAGGCTGAGAGAGCTGGGGCTGCTCAGCCTGGAGAAGAGAAGGCTCCAAGGTGACCTGATCAATACCTGATCAACCAAGCTGCCTATCAATATCTAAAGGGGAGCTATAAGAAAGAGGGAGACAGACTCTTTAGTAGGGTCTGTGGGGATAGGACAAGGGGGAATGGCTTTAAAGTGAAAGAGAGGAAATTTAGGTTAGATTTAAGGAAAAGGTTTTTATCAGTAAGGGTGGTGGAGCACTGGAACAGGTTGCCCAGAGAGATGGTAGAAGTCCCGTCCCTGGAGACATTCAAGGTCAGGCTGGATGGGGCTCTGAGCAACCTGATCTAGCTGTAGATGTCCCCGCACATTGTAGGGGAGTTGGACTAGATGACCTTTAATGGTCCCTTCCAACTCTAAGGATTCTATGATTCTAAGTTATAAAGGTGAATCTGAACAATTTGCTCACATTAAACACCTACTTTTAAGCACCTATGTTTAGTTGTTTACATTCTGGAGCTAATTCAGAATCAGATTTTAGCACTCATCTCATTTTGTTTCTCTGTTTATATGAACTGCCTTTTAAAAGTTATGAAATTGCACATCTTACTGAAGGGCTGAATAATTTCGATCCCACAAAGTGGCAATCGACTCTTCTATAGCACCTCTTTTGGCAGGCACACTAGGTGAGTGAGCAAGTATTAGCTCAGGCAAGGTAAAAAGCTTTAACCTTGTTTCCTAAAAACAAACAAACAAACAAACAAAACAATATGCCAATCCACCACGAGTTAACTAGTTTTTCTATGACAGAAGACAGATGCCTGTTGCTGACAGTTCTGTGACAGCCAAATGTTCCAAAATATTCTGCAAACCCGTCACAGCAGTGTCACCTTATGTCAGATCCACGAGCAATCAGCTGTGAGCCCATGAAATTACATTTGCTTTTTGTAAGCAGAAGTGAAAATAGAATACATATCTTCTGACTCCCAGATTATTCACCAGACATTGTCACCTCTTAAATTTCATCTGATTAAGGTTTTGAACACTTGCCCATTTTTTATTTTCACATAAGGGCCAACTGGAGTAGGCATACCAGATGCATCTATCCCAGCTGGCTTTCATTTGATAAAATCTTTTATGATAGGACTTACTATGGTCAGCTATGGAATTCTTTAATTTTATTTACCATTCTCACTTCATATAGTTTAATTTTTCCGCAATAACATCATTGTCTCTGTTTACAAATGTATAAACTCCACGACTTCTTTATAGAGAAAATGATGTCTTTCAGCTCCTTACTGTTGATACAATATTATGAGTGTTGCTCTGAAAGTAATGCCTCATATTTTATTATGTTGGCACACAGTGCCAGAGGCACATGTTGGTGCTGTGGTAGTAGAGGTTGAATATCATCAATATTCTGTTAAATCTTGTTGTGGTGCAACAGATGGCAGCAGAGGGGCAGTTTGACAAAACGACGCTGACATGGAAGTGTGAATGAAAAAAAGATGTGGAAAAAATGGCACCCATTGACATTCATTGATGCTTGCTGAATGTTTCTGGAGACCAAACAGCAGATGTTAGTACTGTGAGGAATGGGTGGTGTGTTTCAGCAGTGCAACAGCGACAGTGGGCCACCCCCACTGGTGTAAATATTTACAAGCATGGCATGCAGGCTTTTGTTCATTGCTGGTGAAAATGCACAGATAATGGTGGTGAATATGTTGAAGAATAGTGTTTTGTAACTGAGAATTCTCTCTATCAAACAGTGTTATTGTGCTCCTTGGAGCTGTTGTAGTTTCCATGGAAATAAAAGGGGACACTAATTTCGGAGCATTTTTTTTTTAATAATTTGAATCTTCTGTGGCCATAAATACTATCAGGCAAAGTGAATCAAATTAATTTATCATGGTACTTCTTATGTTTACTTCCTGCTTACACACTCTCCCAAAACACCGCATATATTTCACGCATTTTCAACTGTACTAGAATTGTAATAGTGTACATAGTGTACTAGAATTGAACTATTATTTGCTGTACCAATCTAAGCTTGTCCTTCAATTTGTCTACAGGAGGATTGCTGTGAAGAGTAAATGAATTAGTACATTATATTAGATGGAGTCTTTCGTCTTCAAGGCTGGAGTCCTTTGTCCTTAGAGTCTGTTTTATAATAATTGCAATATTATCTGCAGGAAAAAATAGATAATTTGTTACAGATATAGGTAATTTCAGTATTAGAACCACAGAAAACAGCACTGGAAACAAAGACCTAAGTCTTTCTTGCACCTCACATATTAAACCAAAGCTCATCTTATAGATGTCTAGGTATGAAGATGTTACAACCTTCCTATTTAATTCATTTCACATGTTGATATCTTTACTGTTAGAAACCCCAAAGTATTAACCAGAAGTCCCTTTTTAAAATATTCTTTGTCTTCTATTGTAGACATGAAAAGCATTCATTCCTTCTCCCATGCACCTTCAGAGTCTATAATCATGTCACATAACTTCTGGGGATGCTGATTTATCCATCTTTGTTAATTTTTTATCCATGTGTCTAGTGGAACATGCACAAAAGACAAGAATGCTGCTTCTAGATATGTCCATCCTAGCTTAGTGTACTAAAAAAATATTAAATAATTGCAACTATTGCAATAAGCATTCATAAGCGTTATGATAATTAATTACATATCCTTTCTTACATTTTGTTTTTCAAAATAATTATTTTTTCTTGTCTATCCTTAGTTAAGGAATCCCTAAGAAACAGACCATTTTTTTCAGATTTCTCTCAAGGTGAAATCTTACTTGAAATTATAAACATTTGTGAGTTTTAATTAGTAAAAGTGGATACAGCTCTTATAATACATAACTTTATATCAGAGTTTTTATCAGAGTTTAGTTTCCGCTCATGTTTTTGTTATTATATTACTTTTAAAATATAATATCTATGTTTTACATGGAAACAATATAAACTATTTACACAAGAGAATGAATAATTTTTTACTATGGTTCAGACAAGATAAGTAAGTGTAACAACTAATGAACAGCTTTATCCTATTACTTAATACTGCACAGTATTTTTTAGAGGAAATGGAATCCCAGTTCATAAGAAAATCACTGTAGTTTGTTTTAGGACATAAATAAAATGGATGATTAAATTTAGGACTGAATCTAGGAAGATTTTCTAGCAATTGCTAAAATGAGATTCTAGAGCAACCTTTCAGTCAGGTACTGGCAGAAAGCTAAACTAGTTTGAACTTCAGTAAATATATGAAAGGGATTATTTGACTGGGACCATCTCCCAGTTCTGTATTTATGTGGGTGACTCTCATTTTCAACTATTTTACCTACAAATATATTATTTGAATACACTTCAAATATATTATATAGAATATATAGAGAGAATATATTTATATGTAAATGGAATTATCTAAACATGTGTCTCCTAGAGTGCATCGATAATGAATGCAATTCAGGAGATATGACATTTGCCTCTTAAAGGATCTGCTTGGAAGAATTCTATGAGGTAAAACCCTGGAAGGAAGAGGAGCTCAAGCAAGCTGACCAAGGATCACCTCCTTGATCATCAGGATCCACCAAGGAGAAGTTATGCTCGACTAACATGATAAACTTCTAAGGTGGAATGACCATCCTGATGCATGAAGTGAGAGAAGTAGATATTGTCTACTTGACTTTGTTAAGACCTTTGACTCTATGCCCTATAAGATCCTCACAGACACATTGTAATTGTATCGTCTGGAGGAGCAGACAGCAAGAAAGGTTGAAAACTAGCTCAATGGACAGATACCAGGCAGTGGTGATCAGTAGCGCAAAGTCTGGTTGGAAGCCATTAACTACCAGTGTACTCAGGGAACAATACTGGGTTGAATCCTGTTTAACATCTTCATTACTGATCTAGTTCACTGAGGTAGAGAACCATCAGCAAGTTTACTGATGGCACAAAACTGGAAGGACTGGCCAGAGGCTTATGTTGTTTTCCCAAGAGGCCTCGACAGGCTGGAGAAATGGGCTAATGGGAACATTGTGAAGTTCAGCTGAGAGAAGTGCTAAGTCCTGCATCTGAGGAGGAAAAACCCCATGCACCAGTACATGCTGGGGGCAAGACAGCTGGAAAGCACCTTGCCAGAAAAGGACATAGGGGTCCTGGTGGACATCAAGCTGAACATGAGCCAGCAGTGTGCCTTTCATGCAAAGAATGCTACTGGTACTCTTGACTGCATTAGGAAAAACTACTGTCAGCAGTTCGGGGGAGATAATCCTTCCTCTACTCAGCACTGGTGAAACCAAACTTAGAATACTGTGTCCATTTCTGGATTCCCCACTACAGAAGAGATGTAAACGTATTGGAGGGAGTCCAGCAAGTGGCCAAGAAGATGAAGAAGGGGCCAGATCTTCTCTTTTATGAGGAAAGAGAGAACTGAAGCTGTTTAGCCTAGGAAATGGAAGGCTCAGGAGGAATCACAGAATCATAGAATCCTTAGAGTTGGAAGGGACCATTAAAGGTCATCTAGTCCAACTCCCCTACAATGTGCGGGGACATCTACAGCTAGATCAGGTTGCTCAGAGCCCCATCCAGCCTGACCTTGAATGTCTCCAGGGACGGGACTTCTACCATCTCTCTGGGCAACCTGTTCCAGTGCTCCACCACCCTTACTGATAAAAACCTTTTCCTTAAATCTAACCTAAATTTCCTCTCTTTCACTTTAAAGCCATTCCCCCTTGTCCTATCCCCACAGACCCTACTAAAGAGTCTGTCTCCCTCTTTCTTATAGCTCCCCTTTAGATATTGATAGGCAGCTNGGATTTGTTGAACCTCATGAGGTCATCCTGTGCCCCCCACTGCCCAAGCCTGTCTCAGTCTCTCTGGATAGCATCCCGTCCCTTAGGCTTGTCATCTACACCACACAGCTCGGTATCATTTGCAAACTCGCTGAGGGTTCACTCGATCTCTCTGTCAATGTCATTGATGAAGATATTGAAGAGTATTGACTTCAGCACTGACCCCTGAGGAACCCTCATCAAGGGTCGTTGATGGGGAATCAAGGGACCCTGAGGGAATTTCATCAAGTATTTTGTACCTTCAGTTACATGAAGAGAAGATGCAAAAAAGACAATCATGCTCTTTTCATTGATGTCTTGTGACAGGACAAGGGGCAATGGACACGAACTAGAACACAAAAGGTTCCATCTGAACATCAGAAAGGGACTTCTTTACTGTGCGAGTGACTGAGTACTGGCACATGTTGTCCAGAATCGTTGTTGAGTCTCCATACTTGATGATCTTCAGAAGACTTCTGGACATGGTCTTGGATAACCTGTTCTAGGTAGACCTGATTGATCAAGGGTATTGGATCAGAGGTCCCTTCCTGTTGGAGTGGAATTGGGCCCCAGAGTCATGACGCGACCTCAATGTGAGTAAGGTCGTGCTCCCTCAATCAGAGCGTGTACAACATATGTAAGTGTATAACAGAAATACATGGGCAGCACGCATTGGCCACAGGGTCCCGATCACGTGACCTCTCCCTGTCCTGATAGGAGCAGCACGCGGACAGGCGTGATTGGTTGCTGCTCGCTAGCAGCGCATCCGGAGTCCGGATACACCTCCCCCTCCAGGTGCTTACAAGGAGTGGCCGAGGGGAGAGGCTCACACCCTGGGTTGTTCATATCGATCCTCCGCACCTTCCAACCTCAGCCATTCTGTGATTCAGTAATTCTGTAATTCCTGTTGGGCTGAGCAAAATAAAGAATACTTTGGAAATCTACTCATATATAAATAGCTGTTGCCACCTCTTTAGTCCTTTAGTTTTGGATATTTGCCCACAATTATCTAATCTAAATTTCGCATGAGAGAGGCTATAAGCTCCATAATATTTTCAGAGCATGCATTGGCAATGAGTGCATTTCAAATTCAATAATGCACCTGATGAATTTAGACAACTCTTCTCTTAACCATAGAAAATGAATATATTGTAATCTAGTGAGAATGTAGAGTTTCTGCTTGTCATGTATCTAGTGTGGTAGAAAGAAAACATTGATTATGTTTTGGAGAGACAGTGATGTAAACAATATTGTCCCAGCTATGCTCATGTGTTGTGTCAAGTCATGTTTGCTTAGAATGGTGCAATATCTTGCCCCATTGTAAAATGCAGTCCTCACCTTTAAGAGGGAAGAGTGCAATACAGACTCTTAAATACCAGATATTAAAACTTTATTTGAAACAGTCTTGATAATAAGGTGTCTTGGCTTCTGGGGCAGAGTTGATTTTTCTTCAGAGTGTCTGATATGATGATATGTTTTGGCTTCAGGAGAAAACAATGTTAATAACACAAAAATGTTTTAGTTGTTGCTTAAGGGTGTTGCACAGAGACAAAGACTTTTCGGCTTCTCGTACTGTCCTGTCAGCAAAGGGGTAGGGGGCATGGGGTGCTGGGAGGGGATGGAGCCAGGGCAACTGACCTAAAATGACCAAAGGGATATTCTCTACTGTACGGAATCATGTGAGAAACTGTAAAACTGTGGGGAGGCAGCTGCTGCCCGTGAACTAGCTGGGCATCGATTGGTGGGTAATGAGCAGTTGTGTTGTGAATATATATTTATATTGTTATCATTGCTTTTTTTTTTTCCTTTTCTCTCTCCATTTTTTGTCTTAGGAAACAGCTTTTATCTCAACCCATGAGTTCTATCTTCTTTTTTCCTCAACCCACTGCGAAGGGGAGAGTGAGTGAATGGCCATGTGGTGCTTAGCTGATTGCCAGGTGAAACTACAACATAGGGCATGGTTTTGCAGTCAGTAAATAACAGAACTGTAACTTGGAATATTAAAGATGCTTTTTTTGTAGAACTCTTACTGTTATTTCAAACCTATGGATCTGTGTCATGTGCTATGAAGTTTTTTGTTAAAATGTATTCATTTTCAAACAAAAAAGTACTTTTTTGATTTTGTTCATTTCTGAAAGCAAAAATAATGGAAAATGGACAGATTTGTGAGCAAGCACATTGGTTCTGTTTATTTTTTCTTCAGATTTTAACACATGGACAAACTACTGTCACCAAGTGCCAAGCTGCTTGAACATGGTTTGACTAGCTGTTAACATTTTTTGTCTGTCAAGGTAGGCAACTTGCATCAACTTCAAATGTCAGCAACAATAAGAGCCTTTGCTTTTTATGGAACTGCAAAGTTGGAAATGGCCATCTGCTCAGCCTTCTGTTATCTAGATTTTTCCCTAGGAGTAATTTTCAACTATATACTAAGATCTGCAAAAAAAGAGAAAATGTGTAAGAAGTTAGGAATAGAATTTTAAACTTTTCCCTTCACTTCATGTGGGATATTTATGTTGGAGACTGTGAAACAATGAAAACCAAAAACGAATATTTGTATCTCACAATAATTCAGTTTACAAGGTTGAGTTAGTGTCTTAGTTTCTAACAGAAGTTACTTCTCTCACAGTGTCTGGTATGAAGTTGTTTTGTTTTCAGAAGAGAAACAAAACTGATAACACCTGGCAGTGTTGAACACAGCCAAGGACATATTTTGTTCATCAGTGAAGCAGTTAGAAGGCATAAGGAGCCGGGAACTGGGAGGGGACAGGACCAGGGCAGCTGACCCAAATTGACCAAAGGGATATTCCATACCATATGACATCATGTAATATAAGAAAGGGAAGTGAGCGGGGAGGGCCCGTTTGCTTGGGGATTGGCTAAGCATCGGTCGCGGTCGGTGAGCGATTGCTTTGCACAATCACTTGTTTTGTATATAATTATCATTACTGTTATTGTACTCTATTTTCCTCTTTCTGTTAGTAAATAGTTTTTATCTCAACCCACGAGTTCTACCTTTTTTCTCAGCTCTCTCCCCCATCCCAGCTGGGAGGAGGGGGGGGTGAGCGAACGGCTGTTTGGGGTTTCCCGGCCTGCCGGCTGAAACCAGAACAGTTAGTTACTCAGCACTGCAATTCATTAACTTGTAATTAAATGGTTTTTGTATTATTTTAATTGATATTAAGATGATATTTCCAATATGTAAGATTATTTTCCTGTTTTGTTCATGTAAGTTTGGAAAGTGTGTATTTAGCAGTAATTTTTGCCAGATTAAAGAATCTCATACTAGAACGCTACCAAAATAATAGCAAAGCAAATATAGTCTAAATAGAGTGCAATTTAGAACAACAAGTTCTAATGCTTTTCATGAAAATTACCTTGCATAAATGATATTTTCCTCCTTCCATAATGCCTACTCTATTGCTGCTTAGTGCTCAGCTCACATAGACTAAGCTCGTATTCATTGGGATGTCTGCCAGGTAATTTAACTCAGCAATGACAACACGTTATCAACCATTGCATAATACACTGGACTCCCAGATGTAAGTCATGCTAAGTATGAAGTTAGCTTAGAAAGACAAAAATTCTTTGTGTGTTACTACAATTATATTAAGTATAATGGCAACTTTGTTTTATTGGTTAGTATTTATATAGTTAAAAATCTGTATTTCTTGTTTGAAAATGTTTAAATCCAAGAAAAATGAAGTCAGTGGGAAACTTTTCATTGTCTTGAATGAGTTGTAGATCAAGATTTGCCTTCATTAACCCTTCACTTCTGTAGAAGCATAAAATATCATAAGCCTTAGAGCTACAGTATTTTTCAATATGATCTTAGTGCAATGGTTTATAACACTGACAAATTTCACCCATTCTCTGTCTAATGAAGGCTACTCTTACTTGGGAAAAAAGTGTTCCATGGAACATTTTCCATAGAACAGAATTAATTTGAAATGCAGTATCACAACAATTACTCTGGTAACATTATGTTCATGTTGTTTGGAGCATCTATTGTTCTCCTTTGTTTTTCCAAAATGGAACAAGAAAATTGGAAAGGTTTTCATAGTTTATTTCATTAACAAGACAGATGTTACTGGTTGTGTGCCAGCACAGCTTTATTCTCAGTTGATGACTAAGTATTAAAAGCTATAATGAAGAAAAATCACCCAGTGCTCAATTTTGGGCTTTTACAATATTTTTAATAAAACTTTGGAAGTAGAAAGCAGTAAACTTTGCTACAAAAATTACATAATAGTTAGAATTGCTGATACTGAAGTTTGTTGAAAGTAATGGCAAATTCTTTTCCCAATTAATATGCTAGAGGAAATCTTAAATCATTCAAAACATGAAAAAATAAAGATGTTTGAGTGATTTTAATTCTAGCATTAACATTAAAAAATAAATAGGGATGCAGCCTCTCTGGACTCATGCAGGCACCCAGGTGAATCTCCTGAGGAGCGATGTGACGGTCCAGACTGTTGGCTGCGGG
>WBMW01004316.1:65705-98996 GCA_013396635.1 Penelope pileata | reverse complement strand
TGATTCTGTGATTCTGTTTGTTTGTTTCTTTTTTTGGGCATACTGTTGAATATTGTTGAGACTTACATTGGGTTCATAGTCCCTAGGAATATAAAAATTTGGTGAACATGTGATTTTTTTGTGTTAAAATTCCAGCTTTCTGTTCACTCAGACTTTTCTTGAATGCCTTAATTTATTGTGCTAATGTGTTTCTTCAGAAAATGAACACACACTCTCCCTGAAGAGACAATATCATTTCTCCTTACTTTACAATTGATCGGGTCACTTTTCTTTTGTGTTTTTTTCCTAATAGCATTTTTCTTCTTCTGCAAAATAACTTCCTGGTTCCATACTCTGGTGAAATATGATGACTTCAGTTATCATAAGACTTCATTCTTTTTCTCAGTGATTTAGTTCTCAAGCATAACTCTGTTTAATTATCATTTGCATGTGAAGTCTGTTTTGATCGAGTATGATACTAAGTCTTTTGTAAGGACATGCATAGAATTCAGTGTTGTATAGAACCTCAATTTTTGAAACATTCATATAGCAACTAATTACTTTGAAGTGTTTTGCAAAGGAGAAAAAATCAAGTTCATGTGGGGAAAAGCAAGGAGCGGTAGAAAAGTAAAAATATTATATTCTAACTGTCAATTAGAATAATGAATAAAAACGATCTCACTTCTTCCAGTCTTTGTGGCAGTCATGAATTTATAGAAGGAATTGAATGAGGCAAAAAAGTGTGTAGCAAACAGGGTTAGAATTGCACAAGGAGTTAAAATTTGTCTTGGTCAGCTTCCAAAAGCTATATTCTAAAGGAAGCCATGTTGTTAGTATGTTAGAGAACCTTTAACCTCTAGTTCAGTCTAAACTTCTAATAAAAGTAAGAAAACTTGCCCTCTTCCTCAGCAGTTCCTTGGGGCTACTTTTTCAAGCATTTTAATTCCACGAAGTTGTTTTAATTTCAATACATATTAACTTACATGGGCACGCTTATTACGACAATTAGGGGAAAAAAAAAATGAAGTACTGTAGAAGGATAAGGAAGAAATGGATATTTTAGCTCATGGTAAATGTAAATATGTTGAACAAGGTGATCCCTTTTTAATGCCATGGGCTTAATTTTTCTGTTTTATTTTCAGTTCATGCAAATAAGAATTTCAGTTCTATATAAATGATCTAAGTGAACACAATAGAGTTTTACTTCAAACAGCTGAAGGTTTTGACAGCGAGGTCAATGATGAAGTTGCTTGCTTGAATACTGTGATTTTCAAAGAAGACGAAATAACTGATGTAAGATCATCACTGCTGACTTGCTGTAAACAGAAATTTCTTCGCAGCAGATTTTTTCAGATTTGCAGTTTATTGTATCTTTTTATTCCTGTGTATTTTTTCCCGTGTATTTCTCCATATGCTTTGGATTTACTGATTCACCAAAATATTTGCTAAATTGGATTAATATCTTCTCCCTCACCCTACCATGACTGAGAGAAACTAAAAAGCTGATTTAACGAAAGAAGCTTAAGAAAAGCTTTAATTAAAACTTGCAGAAACCTAAAGGAGATAGCTGATAGTAGGCTCTTGCGTCTAGTAGAGGACTAAATACATCAATGGACATTAGGAGAAATTTGCCAGATTTAGATGAGATTTAATTTTATAGTAAGGATACTCACCATGCCAGTAGAATAAATGCTATAGGAATATGATGGGCTCTTTAGAGTTTGAAGTTTTTTAAACTGGAATTGGAGGTCATTTAATACCATAAACTATTGCTTTAGTAGGATTTTAAAGATTTAATTTTGAATCTTATAATTCTGTTGTCTGCGTTATTCAGGAGGTCAGCATAAATGATCATCTTGTTCTCAATAGCTTTAGATTCTACAAATTTAGAATTAGACTTCTGTCAGGTGAGGCAGAAGAAAATATTGGATTAGCGAGGAAAGAACAGAAGGCCTGGTCATGAATAGTATTGTGACAGAAGTCCAGTCATTTGTTTACTAGATGTCTGCTCAGAAGAAGTTGCAAAGGTATGACAGTCAGTTAGCTAAGGGGAGGATGATGTTGACTTTGAAAATAGGAAGTGGGAGGGGATTTTAAAGGCATATCTGCATCCTGCATTGCAGAACTAATTACTTCATGAAAAGTGTGGTACTAATAAAGTAACTAGGGCTGAAACTAGTGTTTTCTTAGAGAATTTAAAGATACTTTAAAGTATAGATTTTTTTAAAAGAAGAATAGGTACATTAAGTCAGTTCATTTTGGATTTTTGTTTTATTCAGTTTTAGTTTATTTGATATTTTTGTAGCTGTTTGGTTTAGTAGGCTTTTTTTTTTTTTGTGCGACTAATGAAAGCTTTTCTATCTGTATCACTTTTAGTTAGTCACAGGATTCATTTTAGGGGATTGATAAATTTTTGATTTTTCTCATTCTCTACCTTAAACATGATAGTAGAGGTAACCTTATTGTCTACCTGTTTTTTAATATTAACATGAGATTTTTTTCTAGATTCTTTTTTACTTATCCCATATAATATTTTTTGATACATTTCTTAAGAAATATTTTTTAAACTTTCAAATGAAATGTTTTTGTCTGTTTCTCTTAGTTGTCATGTATTTGTAATTAAGTTGAATATTTTAGGTATTTACTAGACTGTGCAATGCTGTACTTGAGATTGTTTAGAAAGTATAAATGTTCATTAGCCTTTTTTTGTGGCACTTTCCCCTGTATAAAAGGAGTATGTAACATTAATTTATACTTAGACTGAAAAATCCCTGCTTTAAAAAATGTGGAATTTAGACCAAATTGAAAAAAAAAAAAGAGAGAGAAACTGGCTTTACTGATAAATATTCCATCCTAAATGCATAACTATTGGATACCTTTATAAGTCTGTGCATGGGTATTGTTGTTCTGGAATAAGCATGGCTGTAGACAATCTTCTAATGATATAAGTCTGTTGGTGTATAACATTATATAAACAAGTTGGAAGTGTGTGTGCCATGTGCAACTTTTGTGTGCTACACCAGGAAAAGGATAAGATGGCCTGTGCTATCAGGTTAATTCTCCCTCTGTGAATGTATAAGGAAACAAAGTAGAAAACAATACAAAGAAGATGTTAACATTGCTTTAAAAAGTAAGAAAAAAATTTTTTTTTTTTCCTTCGGATCTTCCTGCTCTACAAAGAGAATAATAACTTGATTTTATAGTACTTAATCCAGTATTTTGGATTATATAAAGCATTTATACGTTACATATTTACACTATATAATATAAAGCCTTTTTATTTAGGTAACTGAAATCAAACACTTCAAGATCCATAGATCTGAACTGTTATAAAATGTGTTCAAAACTAGTAGTTTTCTTACTTTTAGATGTTCTTAAAATATATGTTCCTTTTGATAAACAACAATATAGAGCGATCATGAGAATAACAGAGCCAAGTATGAACGGTTAAAGTGCCACTCCTGGTTAAATAAAAAGCCAAATCCAAGAATCTCACAGGTGTTCAGCAAGGTGTGGCTGTGATCTGACAACTCTGTTTCCTTTCTCAAAACTGCAAAGTTTTGTGTGCCTGATATAATTGTTTGAAAGCCAGTTTGCAACAGGATTACCAAATGATGACTTAACGACTGCAGGTTGTACTAAGAAGCGGAAGTATTGAGGTGAGCCGCATACCATTTTGAAGCTGTTTGTATTCTAATGGTGCATATTAGCAGTCTCAGAACCTTTGGTGCAAGAGAAATTACATGGGCCTCAGAATCATTTGATTTTTCCCTTGTTGATCTTGCTATGAACATTTTCATTCCTAAGTAGGCTTTGCTCTGCTAGTCTTAAATGATGAGTAAAGAAAGAGTGGGAGCTTTGGAACTAAGACATTTGGCACTGGAGCTATGTGAGGATTGCTTAACGTGTGGATTGAGGACATGAGACAATTACAGAGTAATAGACATTACAGATGGAAAAAAGACCTGTTAGGTCATCCAGTCTGTCTCCTTACCAATTCAGGACTATTCCCTATAGAATGTTTTCCAACATTTTGTCTAGTTTGGTTTTAAATATCCCAAATGATGGAGATTCCACTACTTCCCTTGAGATACTTTTGCAGATCTCATTGCCAAGTAGTTTTTCATGATACTCAGCTGCAGGTTTTTTCTGTACGTATTTTTTATTACTCCATGTATTTTATTTTGCTTTTCTAACCAATTCCTTAATAATTCAAAATATTAGTCATATAAATATTATAATGTTTATTAGTATCTCAGTAGCTGTCTGTGTTGTCTCTTAATACTCTGCACTGAAATTGTGTATTTTTAATTTTCATAAGTTTTTCTTCAGAAGTTAACATTGCCAGCTCTCTATCATTGGCCTTCTCAGTACACTTAACTCGGTTATGGCGCACATGAGCCCCTGTTCATAGTACCCTTTTACCATTTCCTCATGGACAGATGAAATACTAGGAAATACTGTGGGTATGTTGATATGGATCACTCTGATTAGGGTTTCCATATGCTAATTCTAAGATAGGTCATAGTACAAAAATGGGAAAAAGGAAAATTCACGAATCAACTATTGAGTGTTAATGTGTGTACATGATTGATGTTCCTTTGTGACAATACATTAGCAATGTGGAAGTAAGTCCTGAATGTCTAAATGACTTTATACCTGAAATTGTTTAGCAAAAACTTCATACTTGCAGTATACAGATGTAGGTTGCCACTGACATTTATAATGCCACAGACATTTATAAACTAATGTTGTTATGTTAGTTTGGGAGTTAGCGTTTCCTGATAATTGATCCCACACTGTTTTGTGATGCTGATGGCAAGTACAGTAAGGGAGAGTATTATTTTGTCTTTAAACTTGATGTGATGGCATCAGTGGACAAAGGAAGAGCAACTGATGTCATCTACCTGATCTTGTGCAAGGCCTTTGATGTGATCCTGCACCACATCCTTATCTTTAAATTGGAGAGATATGGATTTGAACAGTGGACAGTTTGGTGGGTAAGGAATTGGTTGGATGGTCACAGCCCGAGGGTTATGGTCAACACCTCTTTGCCCCGGTAGAGGCTAGTGATGAGTGGTGTCCCCCATGCATCCATCTTGGGTCTGGTGTTCTTTGACATCTTTATCAACAACCTAGACAGTGGGTTGAATCATAGAANATCCTTGAGAGCAGCCTTGTGAAGCCAAGAAGAACTTGGTGGTCCTGATGGACAAAAGGCTGGACATAAGCCAGCAGTGTGTGCTTGCAGCCCAGAAGGGATGTCTAGCAGGGAGAGGGAGGGGGTTGTTCCTCTACTTCGTCCTCGTGAGGCCCCACCTGGCGTACTGTATCCAGGTCTGGGGCCCCCAGCACACGAAAGATGTGGAGCTGTTGAAGCAGGTCCGGAGGAGGTCCAAGAAGATGATCTGAGGGCTGGAGCACCTCTCTTATGAAGAAAGGTTGAGGGAGCTGGGCTTGTATAGCTTGGAGAAGGCTCTAGGGGGAGACTTCATTGTGGCCTTCTAGTACTTGAGGGGAGATTATAAACAGGAGGGAGACTGGCTTTTTACATGTTCTAATAGAGGTAGGATGAGGGTGTATGGCTTTAGACTAGAAGAGAGATTTAGGTTAGACATTAGGTGGTAGTTCTTTACTCAGATGTTGGTGAGGCACTGGAACAGTCTGCCCAGAGAAGCTGTGGATGCCCAGTCTCTGGAGGTGTTCAAGGCCAGGTTGGATGCAGCCCAGGGCAGCCTGATATAGTGGTTGGCAGCCCTTCCTGTGGCAGGGAGCAGTTGGAGCTGGATGATCTTTAAGGTCCCCTCCAACCTAAGCCACTCTTTCTTGCCTTACCAGTCTTTCTGAGAAGATATTTTTCCTAATATCTAGCCTGAATCTCCCCTGGTAAAACTTGAGAAAAGAGGTAATCCTCTTTTTCTATTAATAGTTAGCAGGGAGAAGAGGCTGACCCCCACCTCACCACAACCTCCTTTCAGGTGGTTGTCAAGAGCAATAAGGTCTCCTCTGAGCCTCCTACAGACCAAACAATCACAGTTTCCTCAGCTGTTCGTCATAAGACTGTGGTCCAGACCCCACACCAACTTTGTTGCCCTTCTTGTCCTATCACTTGTCACCTGAGAAGAGAAACTGATGTCCTCATCACTGCAACTTCCTTTCAGGTAGTTGTAGAGAGCAAAGTAGTCTCCTCTTAGCCTCCTACAGACTAAACAACCCCTATTCCCGCAGCCGCCCCTCGCAACACTTATTTTTTAGTCCATTCACCAGCTACACTGCTCTTCTCTGCACATGCTCAAGCAACTCAATATCCTTTTAGTAGTAAGGGACCCAAAATGGATCAGAGGTGCAATCTTAACAGTGCCATATACAAGATGACAATCACTTCTGTAGTCTTGCTAGTCACACTGTTTCTGCTGCAGAATACATCCAATACATCCTGCATCTGTTGGTTATTGTCTGTCTTTGTACCTCTTCTGAGCTGAAAACCAAAGATGGAATAACTCAGGAAAGTATATGTCTCTACTCCATCTCCATCTCATTTTTTCCCTTTTCAGTTTAATGGGAAAGTGATAGTTTGACACGAATGCATATGAAGTAGCCTGGCATCCACATAGCAGTTGGTTGCACTTTGTAGTCCCCTCCCTGTAGTTTTAAGTGTACTTGAGGATGGGCCTCCTCCTCCATCCTCATAGCCTGTATCTGGAAAAAATCTTTTTCTCATGGTGGTATTATTTACATAACTATAAAATATTCTCTTATTAAGAATAAGAAATGGACTAAAAAGAGAGACATTTCTTATATATTCATCCAACTGAAAGATAATCTTTTGCATCCAACTCTACCCAATTCATTTTTCACCCAAGAGAATTTTCCCACCCATTTTTTAATAACTATTTTCTGCACATTCATGCCTGGTTTTTGTAAATCTTGCTATTCTCTTCCAGGGATGGAATTTGGTGAGTCTAATTTGCAGTGGAAGAACATGAAAGTGAAACTAGAATTTCTTATGTTTACAGAGACGGCTAGAGTTTTCAGTAATGTTGGCTTAGGATACGTAAGCATGTGCGGCTTAGAAAGTGATTAATATACAATGTTTTGACAGATTTTGCTTACTGTTAGTGAACTTATTGATGGCTGGTAGTTTCCATAAAGGTTAAAATAGTTATTTTCCTGTTTTTTGTCTAAGGAATCTGTAGAGTAAGTCTCTACAAATTTCAGTTTCTGCTGAGGTTTTTAGTTTTTTGTTGATTTTTTTTTTTTAATAAAATATATATTCTTTGTTGGGTATACTTTACTACTGAGAGATGAAAAGCGGAAATAATAATTTGACCTTTCACTGTTGAAAGCATAAATATTTATCAGTTTAATTATGTTTACTGGATTTGAAAAGGATTAGATGAGTAGTAATACTGAACACTAATAGTAGGTGGCCTTTTGACTTATGGTGAACTGTAATTGTTCTTCGTTAAAACTCTTCCATGTTGTTTGTAGAGATTTCCAATATAAACATAGCTAGGTGAAGATGCACCAGCATTTGAAAGCCTACCATCTGGGAAAGACAGTATGCTTTCAAGGGAGTGACAGGAAGCACTACATTTCATAGTTGTGAGAAACAATAGTGGTAATGAGCTTCTCTCTTTGGTAATAATGAAGTATTTGCTCAGTATCAGCACCAAGGAATGAATATCTCTTCTAAGGAATAACAAATAATATTGTTATTATTGATATGGGTTATCAAGTAATCTGTGGTCATGGATCAGGTGTCTACTGTACACCTATTGCATGAATGTAAAACCAAAAGATGATTCTGAGCCAGAAGTGCTCAAAAAAGTTGATAACAAAGAAATCTGAGTGCTCCGCCTTTATCATGGTACTTCACCCGCAGAATTTGTTCAACTTGCTCTTGCAGTCTGATTATTCTGTAGTTTACCTTTGATTATTGTCTTTTGTGAGCCACAATGGGAGAGGCTACTTGGAGGGGAAGTGGAGGGGGATTGCTGCTACCACTGATGTTATTCGTCTGCCTTGAATGAGTTGCTGAAATTTTCTATGTTGTCAAGAAAGATGTCAGCCAAGAACTAGCTGTGAGCTGAATGAATTACTTTGCAGAAGGCAGTCTGCTCTTACCTATTTCTTTTTTGTTTACTCCTCGGTTATGGGAAGGGATTAGATATATACTGTGCATACAGTACAGTTGGACCTTATAAATCAAATGCTGTCAGGACTTTGAATTTATTGTGCGTTTGCAGATTGACTGCTATGTGCATATTTATGTTGAAATGCAGGCAGTGGGACTGAAAGCTAGGGGAAGGTAGGATGTCAACTGAATTCAGACTTGCCACTTAAATCCTGTTCTAGGGGTATACTACTCTTCAATATAGTCAACTACAACATCAAACAAAAAAATTTGCTGCCCATGACTGACCACTCTTAAAGGTTTCTTCTCCTCAGTCCCACTGATTTACTCTACTGCAGGTGTTTGACTGTCTCTAGCAGCCCATCTGTAATTTAATAGGAACCCTGAGCTGCTTCTCTGAGTCTGAAATTTGCAAAGAACATTCAGCTTCTCTCCCTCTGTACTTACCAGCACAGCTTGGCTGTGAAGCTTTCACTTACATTTGTTACGGTGTAGTTACTAGCACAGTATTAGAACATACATGTTTTACTGACTAGAGCTGCCTGCAATTTTAGTGCACTCCTCAAAGAAAAGTATTTAAAAAAAAAAAAAAACCACCACACACACACACACGCACACACAACCAAAAAAACCCCCCAAAATTAGGAATCATAAAAAATTGCTTTTCACAGGTAAGATCCTAACCTTATGAGTGGCCCATAGTCCACCTTTTTTTCTCATGTGGTGATCTACTTTCCAGGTGGGCCATTTTAGGTATGCAGGTGTGCAGCTGCTTAGTTCAAAGTACTCAGAGTGTGGGACTGAGCAGCTGGCTCATGGCTACTGTTTGTTTAACCCTTGACTGTCCCTGATTGTGTATGAACTTACTGTGAGCTGGATTAGAACCAAATTTTTAAAAATACTTCCTTCAAAAAGAAAAAAATAAATTGCTTTATATTCAGACCAGTGTAATAGGGGAAGTTTTTGCGCAAGTAGGTTCCACTAGAACCTTTTTTAATCTAATATAGGAAACTGAACTGTATTAGTAGTACGTATCATAACATGTAAAGTTAGACTAAGCCACTTACTCAAAAGTAGAAAGCATAAGTATTTCCAGAAATTTTTTCTTATCACAGATGGAGGAGAAGGCTGGCTTGGGAGATAGCACTCCGGTGCTCTGTTCTTATTTCTTTTCTTTGTACCCCTTTTCCCTTCAGTTTATGCATTAATATTTTTTGCAAGAAAACTGGATCAAAGAGAAATGATCTTGAGTCATTTGAGGGAGTTCTCCTTCATGAGAAGCATCCAGTTTTACTCTCATAGTAGATGTGCATTCACATTTATCTGAAGTCATAAGGAGGAACAACTTTTGTAAAAGAGGATACCTGAGGAATGGACAAAGTAATGTTGTAATGAAAGGTGTTTACTTACAGAACTGGTATTGTGCTTTTAGGGATTTATTACCCTGCAGCTGTTCGTTACACTGAGATAGGGTAAACAAATTAATTTGTAAGTGCTCCGAATTCACTTCAGACTGAAACAGGTTCACATGTATTAGAATAAGTAATACTAAATAGCTACTGTTTTATTCCATGTTTTTCTTTCTTACCTGGGTGTCCAAAAATTAAACAGCATTTCTTTAGTTGAGTTTTGCTGATTATCAAAATGATGTATTTCCTTGCAATTTGAAATTTCATTCCTCATGTATTTTGATTATTTCAGTCTTAGATTAGGAATTAGATATAAAATATACCAGGAAGGGGAAAAAGCAGATCTTGCTGCTCCAACGAGGTATGCAAATATTGTATGCTCTAGGTTTCACCTGCAAAGATCCTTCTATGCTTTTTCCTAGATTGTGATACAACAGACATGTTTTAGAATTCTGGCTTAGTTTTAAAGCAGTTTAGAATTCTGGACAGGTTTTAGAGCATACAGATGGGAAAGTATAAAAGAGGACAATAACATAAGGTGGCTAAAGATTTAGTAAAGAAAGATAATAGGTTATGCTACAAGGTAACTATCAGGTTATAGGAACATTGCTAGTAGAATTCACTAAGGATCGTTCTTTGGTGAATTTTGTTTTTAATAATTACGGGAATTATTTTTGTGTTAAAAAACAAGTGGTTTCTAAAACTTTATTTTCTGATAATATATGCTGGGGAAACTACCAAGAAGGGAGAAAACTTCATTTGATTATATGTTTTACTGTGTTATGTCATTTTTTGTACTGTGGCACCCAGAACTGCACACAGTACTCAAGGCCACACCAGTGCAGTGTAGAGTGTATTGTAAGAAGATATTCTCAGGAGTGTAGCAGATGATGCCACGAAAATTTAAATACAGTCCAATGCGATAAGATTATTTATCATAGATAAAACAAAAAACTCCAAACTGACTTTTGAACTTAAGCTCTGCTGGATTTCACTCAAATTATGTTTTAAGTGTTCAGTTATTGTTAACATCCTGACCCTAAGATAACTGACAGTTGCAATGATGTTGCAATGTTGAATGAGATATTACAAAGTGTTTACTAGTTCTAAATGAGTTTAAGGTTGTGGGTTAAAAATAAATGTATTGAATTATCTGAAAAATCATATGTGACCATTAAAATAAGGCAGTTTTTATAATGCGTTAGTCCAGGTGACCCATTATGGGATGAGTATATGCAACCTTGAATGTAGAATTTCTTTGCTTTGCTTATATAATATTTATTTTAATATACATAATTTATGTAATTATTATAAAATTGTACATTATTAATTACTGCAATTGCATTGCACTTTGGTTTAGTGTGCAAATTATGTCCAGAGCTATGCTATCTATATTGTTTTAGTGCTGTCTTCTAGGTGAGGATTTATGTTTTTTACTACTTTTCAAGCAGAAAAAAATCTTTGATATGTGCCTGCACAAAAAACTTGTGCACACATCAAGTACAAGTAAATAAGATAAAATTACCCAAAACCCTACTTAGAGAAAAAATGATAGTGCTTGATGAAGTCCTTGGGAATTGCAATAGGTACAAATAAACCCTCCAGTCTTGGAAATGATCAATGGCAGGTAGGCAGTCTCCTTTTGGTTGTATTTCTTCTATTGTTCTGGTATGGACAATTACCATGTCAAAGGACTTAACCAAGTGCTTTAAAATGTCATTAATTTTCTTAAATGAAATGTATCACAGGAAATAGCTCCAGTGCTTAATTTCAGAAGCTTGGATAATATACTGTGGACCTATCTTGGGACAAGCAGTCCTCTAACATTTTGTTTGCCCTTGAGATTTAGAAGGAATCATATCTATAGTATTCATAATAAGTAGCAATTTAGCCAAGTTCAAATTAGATGTGAACAAATGGATTAACAACCACCTCATTAAAATTTTAATTTCCATTTCATTTATCATTTTAATAGAATCAACTCTGTTTCAGGGTGGGGGAGGATTCAATTCCAAGTATAACATTAATTTCACTTGTTTTTATCAATAGCTTGATTTTTTTTTTTTCCATAAAATGTACTTTGTATGGTTTCCAAGTATCTGACATGCACATAAATGCTTAAAGAGTAAGGAAAATTCAGATTTACTGTGTATTTTTTAAGGTACTGAACTTTACAGTACTATTTTCTGTAGTATTTTCCTCTAAAATGTTGATGTATGCTTCCTGTTAAATTTTAAGGAAGAATAAACGATTTTAAAATAAGTACATACTGAGGAGTTACTTTTAGTGAAATTATTTAAATAGCATTGTAAATATTTCAAAACTAAAATCTGACTTTTAAAATTTACGTTTAGATTCTACCTTCAAAGCTGTATTTTAAAGTATTTTTAATTCCTTGGATAGCATATGTTATAAAAGTATGCAGAATTTTCATAATTGAATATTTTTATCTCCAATAAAGCTATTAGAAAACTCCAACTTAAATATATCTATTACTGAAAAAGAATTTCACAGAAAAATGCAATTCTTTAATACATGTTTTAGTAACATCTTTCATTTTCAAGGAAAAAAAAATTATAGGAATATAAGAATTGTATCTTGTGATGATTTGTCTGTCCTTTGAAGTTCCTATTTTCAGTAGTGATATGTTACAAGTTTTACATGCTGATTTTTTAGTTAAGCTGTTTTTACAGACGTTATTCCCCGAATGTTTCATTAATGTTGTTTTCCATTTTGCACTGATGTGCAAAACTGATCACTGCCAGAAACGGAATAATTGTTTAGGGACATTTTTCTATATACGATATAGAAATATAGATACTATATATTTTACAAGTGTAAAATTTGTAAATATTGATGAAATAATTTGGAGAGATTCAAACTACTTTTAAACATAGGGCATGGAAAAGCAGTTAGTTAGTTTTCACTGTGATGGCAGACTGTGCACATGAGATAGAGAGGAGTGGGAATAACATTTCAGGCTTGCAGGATTCTTCCAACACCTTTTTGGGCAAGTGAGGCAACATTTCTAAAAAAGAATCCAGATCAAATAAGTAAATTGCTTGTTTAAGATGGAAAAAAAAGAACATAAAGGTTTCCTGTCTGGAAGTGGTGTATCAGGGTCAGATTAAATTTGAGTGCTTCAGCAGCCTAGTATTCTCTTTACTAGAATTCTGTATTCAACTAGGTGCATTTGAACTGCAGTTTAGCTAGAGAATAAGTACAATTATTTCTATTTTCTCAAGCTGTCTTTTTGTTCTTGCAAATTTTGTTTTGTCTCACCACAAGTTTTTGTTCTGTGGATATCTCTGGTGTAAAAAACAGAGATTTTTTTCATACCTTGATGTCACCCTATGTCCACAAATTAATTTATATCATACAGATGCAGAGTTAATTTATGATAGGTGCCATTTTGTAAGTCATACCTTGCTGTACTATTTTATTAAGTAATATTTTGACAGGTTCTAATCAAACTTCTCTTACTCATAGAAGACAAAAGAATATGTCAATGCACTAAAGGGTACTTTGTGTTATTAAGGTAAATTAATTCTAGTAGTCACTGTGAAGATAGAAGATTGAAGTACAGGCTAAGATTAATAACTATAATTTAGACATTATATATATATATACATATGCACATTTCTATTTTTGTCAGGATTTACATTTTCCACAGTGTATGTTCTTAGTATGAATTTCAACTGCTGGACTGGATGTAACTATTGAAGAACGGGCATATAGCTGGAAAAACAGAAATAACTTTTTGCTTCATTTCTTGAAGCTACAGTTTTCTCTGTAATATGAAGCCTCAGCTTACTGAAAGGATGTCTTGAAAAAAAACAATAAAAATATCTGCACAGAGGAACAAAAAGACTTTCTGTTAAGCTCACTTTGATAGGTATATTCAGTGGTGCTGTGTTGTCCTGTCATTAAAAAAAAATCACGTGATAAAAAAACCTGCAATCTTTTAAGGAAATGCCTGCCTACAAAAAGGTAGATGCAATGAGTAAGTATGTCTACTCTGAGTATTTCTGTTTTTTGAAGTAGTAACACACAACATGATGAAATATTGTCATCAAAAGCAAGTCTCTAACATTGACAGATATTTTTTAACATCCTTGTGACTGACTTAGAGCACTTTTCTTTTTGTATCTTTTCAGCATCTTAATCAAAATGTCTAGAGTACACAGCTGAATGCTTACAAAAGTCTAACTAGTCTCTGGGGGCCTATGATGGCTTGCACATTTGTGATGTTATTTGACAGATTATGCATTAGGCCATTTCAAGCATTGTTCAAGTCTGTAGACAACCAAAACCTATAGTGAAAAGGTTATTTTAGTAAAAATTATAGTGAAAAGATTTCTTCCCACTTAGGTGAAGGAATGGAAATAATATTTATACACAAATGCTCTTCTGATACCTGTAAAATTTTTAGAGCTTGAGATTGATGGTGTAAATCAATCAATTTCAAACTGAGGTATTATTGTAGAATGATATAGCAGTTCAGATTAGAAAGGACTTGAACAGGCCAACTCCCTGCTCAAAGCAGGGCAAGTTCTGATCCAGACTTTGTCCAGTCTGAACTTCAAAACCTTCAAAGATGGAGTCTGTATAGCTGTCTCTGGGCAACTTGTTTCAGTAGTTGACTGGGCCTTTAAGGAAAAAAAAAAATTCTTAGTAACAACTGTATTTACATGGCAAGGTTTTGGTAGCAGGGGAGCTGCAGGGATGGCCTCTGTGAGCAGAGCCCAGCAGCTGCCCCATGTCAGATCAGAGCCAGCTCCAGCTGCTCCAAAGGGGATTCACCACTGGCCAGAGCTGAGCCATGAGCAATGCTGGGTGTGCTCTGGGAGAGCAGATTTAAGAAAGGTAAACACTGCTGTGCAGTGACAAATGGGAGAGAAACAGCCCTGCAGCCCCCAAGGTCAGTGCAGAAGGAGGACAGAAGGTGCTCCAGACACACAGCAAAAGTTCCCTGCAGCCCAGGAGAGGCCCATGGTAGAGCAGATCTCCACGTGCAGCCATGGAGGAGCCCATGGTGCAGCAGTGGATGTGGCCTGGAGGAGGCCGCAGCCGTGGAGAACCCCCACAGGAGCAGGCCCCGGGCTGGAGCTGCAGCCCGTGAAGAGGAGCCCGTGGTGGGGCAGGAGGCCCGAGGAAGCTGCCGCCCATGGGGCCCTGTGCTGGAGCAGCTCCTGAAGGGTGGGCCCCATGATACGGAGCCATGTTGGAGCAGTGCTTGGAGAGCTGCAGCCCGTGGGAGCCCATGCGGGATCACTTTGGGAAGGATGGCATCGTGTGGGAAGGACCCCACCTGGAGCAGGAAGAGAGAGTGACTGTGGAGGAGCAGAAACAAAATGTTACAGGTTGACCACAGCCCCCATTCCCTGTTCCTCTGTGCTGCTTGGAGAGATGAGGTAGAAGAGGGTAAATGGGGGGAAGATATTTTTAGTTTTCTTCTAGTACTCACTGCTGTAGTCTGTTAGTGATAGGCAGTAAATTATATTAATCTCCCCACGCTCAATCTGTTTTGCCCTTGACGGTAATTGTTGAGCAATCTCTCTGTCCTTATCTCAACCCTTGAGCCGTTTTTCATTGGATTTTTCTCCCTCTCTTTTGTTGAGGAGGGGGAGTGAGGGAACAGTGTGGTGGAGTTCATCTGCCCAGCAGGGTGAAACTACGAATACAACCTTTCTTGTTTCAATTTAAATGTACATCGCATGTCATAGAGCATGTGCTGTGACCCCTGACTGTCTTGTTGGCCCTCCGCTGAACTTAGTCCAGTTTATCAATGGCTTTCTTGTAGTAGGATAGGTGGCAAGATAGGTTGAAGTACTCTAGATGCCAGCTAACAAGTACTACAATTGATTGATAAAGAGGAATAATCACTTCCCTGACATATTGGCTGTACTCTACATGGCCTAGAATAGTGTTGGCTGCCTTTGCTACCAGGGTACACTGCTGGCTTGTGTTCAGCTTGCTATTCCCCAAGACAGGTCTTTTCCAGAAGAGCTCCTTGCCAGGCAGTCCATCCCCAGATGGTAGTGATGCAAGGAATTATTCTTCTCAAGTGCAGGACTTGGCCTTTGTCAAGGCCAGTAAGGGTTCTTATTTTCCTATTCTGCCATGTTGTCCAGGGCCTTCTGTCTAGCAGACATGCCCTCAAGCATATCTACCCATCTCCATAATTTGGTGTTATCTGCAGACTTGGTGAGAGTGAAGTCTTTTACCTCCTCTGGGCCGTTTATTGAAATAATAAAGAGAAAGGTCCCAGTATACGAGGGCTGCTCTGAAAGTAATGCCTCCTTTTTATTGTGTTGTCCCACAACATCAGATATAGGTGGCAGTAGAGGTTGAACCTTCCCGCCAGTATTCTGTTACATTTTCTTGTAGCGCAACAGATGGCAACAGAGGGGCAATCTGACAAAATGGCATCTAACATGGAAGCAAAGGTGTGTAATTGAATTCTTCCATGTGGAAAAAATTGCACCCATTGACATTCATCGATGCTTGCTCAATGTTTGTGGAGACCAAACAGTGGATGTGAGCACAGTGAAGTGGTGGGTGCTGTGTTTCAGCAGTGGTGACAGCAACAGTGGTCACCTCCACTGGTGCAGGTTTTTATGAGCGCAGCATTCAAGCTCTTGTTCATTGCTGGCAAAAATGCATAGCCAGTGGTGTTGACTACATTAAAAAGGAGTGTATTGTAGCTGAGAATTTCTTTGTCAAATAGTGTTATTGTGCTCTTTGTATCTATTGTAGTTTCCATGGAAATAAATAGGAGTCATTGCTTTCAGAGCAGCCTACCTATCTCTGATGTTCTGCTTGTTACTTACTGATGTACAGGCACATTAACCTTTTTCTTCCAGCCTGACTATCCATCCAGCCTCTTAATTAACCTAGTTGTCCAAGCATTCAGACTAACATCTTATATTAGATATGAAAATATTGTACAAGACAGTGTTGACAGCCTGCTGGTCAGTAATGGATGACAGACAACTTGAATGTCCTAAAATGAAGAATGTTGTTGATGTCATTCAGAACTTTTCCTGGAAGATAGCTCAGGGCAAAAAAGAGTTTATTGTATACTAGTGGAATTATATTCTTTATATTGCAGGGCAAGGTTAACACTACTAGAGACAATATTTAGAACAACATTAAAATGTCGAGTCTGTCATTGCCTTTCTGTCTTTCAGATGACATTGGCAAAGCATCTGGCTATGAAAGTTGGATGAGAGTTATGATCTGTAGCTCAGCCTGGATTACATAAACTTTTGGCTGACTACTGGATTTGTTCAGAGAAGATGACTAACATTAAAGCATCTAATGCCATGATGCACTGATAAGGTTCAAACCGGTTTCTTTTTGAGGCATTCCTTATTTGTATTTATCTCATATTTATTAAACCTGTAATTTTTCATTTTTATTAGGAGTGACTTTCAGCATTTTACCTCTGTGGTGTCATTGTAAAAGACAGAAGTAGCCATTGATTTGTTTTGTTTGAAAACACTGACATGGTGAAAAACAGTTACTGTCTCCCTAGACTTTCCAACATTGTTGATTCTTGCTAAAGGGTTTAAGCCCATGAGAGGGTTCTGTGATAAAGCAAAACACCACTCCTGTGTCCTTACAATTTTCAAGACTGAATGTATTGACAGAAATACCTTTGAGAACTCTGGTTTTAAATCCAACCATGTGGGTTTGTGGTTTTCATTTCTCTGAGCTTCTTTTGTTTTTTTTTGCCTGTGGTCTTTCTCAAACTTTTTTGCATCTTTTGCTTTTTACTGCAGCTTAAAACTCTTGGCAGACAGGCTGGTGGGCAGAGGTTTTTCAGATTTGACATTTAGTTTTTTAATTATGTGGGGGAAAAAAGCTAACGTAAGATTGGACTTAAAAGGGGGCTTTTGCAGCTTGTTATTGGTTAGTTTAGCATTTAATTGTTTGTGTCTGCTCTACTGCTGTAAAAGCAGTTATGTTTGTGTTGCTCAAAGCATGCCACCGAACATAACTGCAAAAATGAACTAATAAATAGAGATGATTATTTTTATATTGAAGTACTTAAAACATGAGGAAACAACTTCAATTTCTTCCTCTTTTTGACAGATTTCACAGTCCATTCCCACGTGACCTACACTTTGTCCATTGTACCAGGACAAGCTCTTCTAGATTGACATTGCTTGTTATTGAAGCTGTGCCAATAATCAGAATGGAATCAAAAATCTATTGGATGTAGTTGCACAAGAACTAAAATAACAGACTGAGAAAATAAAATCCTAAATTTTCAGCCCTTTTAACTAGATTATAATAGACACTACGTATGTTATAAGAAACTTACATTTTTGTTGCATTTTAAAATATGCGATACTAGAAATTATAACACAAAAAAATAGTACATTTGGCATTAAGCAAAATATGAATTATTGAGTAATGATATTTGTGAGCAGCCTACAGGATGTAAGTATGATCAAGTGTGTAGATTTAATCAATTGCATACTTTGTAAAATGGATGGCAAATATATTTGAAAAGAAACTTTTTTTTACCATCTAGTCTATAAGTTATAATTTTTTGATTATCTGAATTCCTGTAGAAGCAGTTGGTCTGTTAGAAAGTTAAAAAAAAAAATCTTCGTTTGATTTACAAATACTTAACCTTCATGGAAAAACTCATTAAAATTGCAGCTATTGTGTGAAATTCCATATTATATTACTAATTCACTCTTTCATTTTATTTGCTATAAAAAGCAGTCTTCTAGTGTCTAGTCTAGCAGCCCGTGACTTAATCATTAGATTTATACTTCCTGTCCATAGAGTGTTGAAAGGTCAGTGGAATCAGAAAACATTGCCTTTGGCCATCCATTATGAGTCATAGACCTACTCGCCTTTGTTGAAAGCGGATATCAGAGTATCTAAGATATATTCCTTTCGAAGTTACGATGCTTACTTTGCTTCCCTCGTAATCAGTGGAGTAAAATCTCTCAAGAATTTGTAGTTTCTAAGCAATTTGCTGAAACAGCAAGTGATCTAACTGACCTTAGCCTTCTATTTTGCCAACTCTTTGAAGAACAGCTGCTTTTAAGACAGGCAATGTCAGGGTAAAATGCATAAAAATCATGGAATTTTTAAAATATAACTTTAAAACGAAAGTGTTAGTGTTTGAGATACTTTGTAATATCAATCAGTAGTCAGTATATGTAATTTCACATGCTTACTGAAAAAAACAATTCACTGGTAAGTTGTTTTCTGTACAGTTATTTCCTGAAATTAAAAAAAAAAAAAAAAAAAAAAGCTATTAAAACAAGGTAGCAAGGAGGATTTGTTGAAAGTTTATTAAGGGGTTTGTGGAACTCTTTTCTGCCAATGGTCATCAAGTTGTTATATCAGCTTGTATGTACTTTGATGTAATATTTGGATACTAACTCTAAGTATGGCCTCTAAAGAACATTTTGCCAAACTGCAGGGTTTGATGCTTTTATCTTGAAATACGTGGGTTGTATCCCAATTACCCTAGTGCCTAAGACTAACACTGAATGTACTAACTTGAGTACATTGACCCTTGCTCTCCAACCTTTTGAGCACTTCTGGTTTACAGTCTAACTGTCCAGGGACCATATAACAGTTAAAGCAAGGAACATGCTAGCTTTGCAGTAGAGTGTCATCAGCATCAATAAAAGGCGCAAGACTGCTATAGATCAGTGGAAAACCTTAAAAACATCTACATGCAGTTCCTTTCCCCAGTTTCCTTGCCAAATGCAGAAAAGCTTTGGGCACTATTCGATTTCTTTTCCTTGTTCAGACCTTTTGTTTTTTCTTTCCTCCACTTCAGTCATCTTATTCTAGAGATAAGACCTAGTGAGAATCTGTCTTCCCTACCCTCCACCCCTGAATACCTTGTTTTGTTGTTTACACTAGCATTTTTCATGTTACATTTTGAGCGCAAGATTTCTGCGTTCTAGTGGCATGTCTGACAAGTACAGTAACCTCATCTAACTTTGAAGTTAGCCCTGTTTTCAGCATAGGGTTGAGCCAGTTGACCTCAAAATGTCCCTCCCAACCTAAATTATGAGTGAAAATATGCTGAAAGTGTATTTCAGACTCTGATTCTGCCAATTGCCCTTGTTGCACTGTGTTAGTAAAACTATTCTGTTCTTAATTCTCTCATTCAGGTGTGCATCATGTATTCTTAATAAAACTTTCAAATAGAACATTACTTCTGCATGGTTTAACTAAAGGATAGCTTTTGGTCAGAGAACTTGTCTAAACTACTCATATTTTTTCAAATTTACCCATGACTCAGTTAGGTCTTTTAGACCAGATGTCTAGAGATCCCTGCTGATAGAACTATAGAAATATTAGTAGAATTCATAAAAATAAAATTACCAGCATTTATTTATGACATGAGAATTACAAGCATAGTAATGCATTCTCAACTTGATAATCGAGTTAGATTACTCCAGAGCCTGTACTGAAAGGCCGCGTGCCTTTACGGACTTAAGAACATTTGAATTGTCTCACTGGGTCACATCTTAAATCCTTTGTCACGTTTCTTCTGAATTGTCTCTTATGCAGAGGGAAGCTGTTTGTCTGTCTGGAAGCTATTCTGTACCTTATCTACCCTTCCTTTGCATTTTGAAAGATTAGATGTTATTTTAAGATGGAAAGCAGTACGAACAGAATATATAGATGTGGATGAAAAAGTGCTGTAAAGTTAGTAAGAACTGTCATGTCAATTAGTAAACTGCTGTTGACTGTATATCAATTGTAGTGACCATGGCACAGAGCTGCCCTTCCTGTGGTGGACAGTGATAACTTTCATTTTTTTTTCAAAAATGGGTTATGAATCTTTTCCAGATCATTCCATTAAATCCTGCACAGAGTAATAGTGATTAGTTCAATGTTTATGGTGACATCTATGTATTTTTCTGGTGTAGATATAAACATTTACTTAAATTCAATGTCATTTTCCATTTGCATTTGAAACTGCACAAACTCATTTAGGAGGAGAGGTGGCTAAGGCACAGAGATGTGTGAGAAAGTAGAAAAAGAGGGAGAGAAAAAATGGCACAGATGGGAGTAAAGAAGCTAAAGAGGAGATTGAGAAGAAAGGAAAAATTGAAAATGGAAAGACTGAGGACAAGCTGGTGGAACAAAAATAACATTAAGAAGGTATACATTGAACAAAATCAGTGACCTAGTTGTTTAAATAGCAGAATCTAGAACATATCCCGTGAAGTACTAAGCACAGAAGTGTACAAAATTTTAAGTCCTAATGCATGTAAGTACATAAAACCTGAAGTCATGAAACACCTGACAACCCAGCTGGTATATTAGTTAACTTTTCCCAGTCTCAAACTTAGTGGAGGTGGGTGGTGCAAGTGGCAGCTTTGGCCTCCCAGTTCACTGAGGAGCTGTTCCTATCTTTCTGACTGCAAAGCTACATGGCTAGTTTGACTTCATGTTTTTCACATTTCCTAAATTATTCTGTAGAGGAATGCATTTACTTAAGAACTATTATTGAGGTTTTATTTATGTTGGAATTTAGTAGAAGGAACATTCACATATGTTTTTACATGATTATATTTTAGGGGAAAATGGAATTTGATGGCATTGAATTTATTTTTGCAAAGTGCTGAATACTTTTTGGCGATGCTGTCAAAGACTGAGGTCTTGTAAGAAAGTCAAAGAACCTAAAGGTATAGCTTTCTGTTATTGATGAGCACGCTATCTCTAGAAGTTACTTTTCAGTCTGAAATAGGTTGAATGCTGTTAAGTCTATAAGTATATGCTGCTTATATTGTCTTCACAGTAAGCAAGATATTTTCATGACTTAAAAATGTAGTTTTATACGAAAAGCTTTTGCTTCTTGTTTGAAGTTCAAATCTGAATATTAGTAAATTCAATTTTCCCTGTATCCATAGAATTTAAACATCAGCCGACTGGGTTATATGTGGGAGTTATAGCTTCTGCATTTAGAAATATTTAAAAAGCTTTATGGGAATGGAGACTTTTTACATTTTCTTATAAAAAAATACAACAAATGAAAAAATTATGGTATAGAGATGTGCATATAAAAGTATTCCAAAGTAACCATTGTAAGCTAAAATGAGAGAAAAGTAATTTTGTCAGATTGAGGTATTATCCTTTACATTCTTGACTGTTGTGCACATGTAGATATAATTCTCCTATAATAGAAATTGTAATTGCCATGATTTTAATTGACATCTTGGATGCTACTGTAAGATACAGAATGTATAATAATAGTGGCAGGGACCTTGCAGATATTCAAATAGAATTTAGTACTGAGACTTTAAGGAGAACTGGATATTTAACTACTTACAGCTCAAGCTGTAAATTTTGCTTTATAAATTTGAATTCTGCGGTTTCTACAGTATGGTGAAGATACCCTGGCAGACATTGCTACCTTCTCTATATACTACTAAACAACGCTGTCAGGGCAGACTTTTATCATGAGCTCATTTTTGCATGTGAAGTATTCCAGACCACGAAGAAAGTAGCTCTTGAATTTTCCCCAGTAGAGAAATACTCCTGGATCTGCTTGCTACACTTGGAAACCTCATTTCCGTCTTGTAATATTCTATAATATTTTCTGAGTGAGTCCATAGACATTGTCTGGTGTGCTTGAACCTTGATTTAATAGCATAGAGTTTAAGGAGTATGCAGTGAACAATTGCATTACTGACAGTAAGAATTGAGTTTACAGCAACGGATCAAGTATCATGGAAAGCAAAGGAGCTTTATGAAAGGTAGTCAAAGTAGTAAATGGAAGGAATATCATGAAATAAAATTAGTATGCTTATGCAAATGACCTAGGTATGACTTCATAATTTGTAATGGTATTCAGTTTGGCAGTGTTTACACTTGTTAATGACTTCCTTTATGAGTGATAATTGATCTTGCTCATTATCATATTAAATCCTTGATCATATGTCATTAGTTGGGAATGTAATAAATGGTCTATTTGATTTTTAGTGTAATGAACTAATTAGACTAATTAAAATCAATATGTGTGCCAATATTAGACTTTGAATCCAACTGCTGCTGCTGTCTGCTGGCTAAAAATCCACAACTCAGTAAAAAAGTGGCCTAATGCTGATTTATGAGCACTTGATGAACGTGTGGTAGAATAAATTGCTTGTAGTGGTAGAAACAGCATTAGTGAAGTACAGGATACTAAGTGCATTGTAAGGTCAGCTGTAAGGGCATACTTACATGTGTAGTTATGTGGCACCTTTAAACCTTTCTGATAGATTAGATCATTCTTCAGAAATTGTTCAGTTTAAATATTGTGTAGTGCATTAATCTATATTTATAGATACAGTAGGCTTTGGATGTGTCTGTATGTACATATAATTTGTTGCTCTCTGTGTGCATATGTATTTAGGTATGTTAGCATATTTTGTAAACGTTATGTTTCATACAGCAATTTTGTTTAATTTGTAAATATACCAAATAGGTAGCACTTCTCATTTAAAACTCTACTGTTATTAGAATTTGTCATTCAACCACACTATCCATTCAATTTTATGTTTATGAGAAATTATGTTTATAAACCCTAAGAGAGACAGGAACATGTCCTGTAACTTAGTAATGGTCTTTTGGAGAAGAAGAAACTCTCTACTGTGAAAGGATGGGGAATATTACTGTAGAATTCAGGAGCTTGTTAGTATAAGCAGTAAAAGATTAGTGGAAATCCTTTTGGCTCCAAGAAGAGATTAGAAAAAATGTGAGGTGATGTGGAGAAATATGCCACGTTCTTTCCTCAATAAAAATATTGCTCAGAGAAGAAATTTTGTGTCAGAGTTTTAAACAAAAATTAATATATTTTTGGAATGTCCTCACTTTTAAAAGGTCTGCCCAGATACTTCATAAGTTCCTAGTGGAGCACTTGATGTTTTCAACATGAAATGTATCTATTAATGGTAAGCTTTGGACAGATCAACATTTAATTTTGCCAGTTTTCCTCTATTAATTTTCTATTAATTATATGCTTATTTTGTCACTAAGAAATCTCAAATGCTTTTCCCTTTTTTTTCCCTTTTCCCTTTTCCCTTTTCCCTTTGGTTTGGTTTTGGTGGGACATAGACAGACATTCAAAATGAGTGGGGTCCTCATTCTTTTCTCCTTCCTCTTCCACCACATACTTACCTGCACAATTTGGTAGTGAAGAGAATGCAGAATGGCAGATGAGAATTTGGTACCATGTTTCTCACACCTTCAGAATATTATTTAACAGCACAAAGTTAGTGTCTTAACCAGTCCAGCAGTATAAATAATATGCACCTCATTTCTATCTAAATAGAATGAGTACTAATGTGAAGTATAAAAATTTGTTAATGTAAGTAAATAAGAGGAAACAGCTCAGAACCTTATGGCTTCCAGGTGTAAACTTAATCTACAAGATCGTGTGGCTTTTGAGGAAGTACCACTTCCACTTAAGTCACTGAAAATGTGGGTGTTCAGACACTCTAAATTTCAAGCTTTGTAGGAGTAATCCCTTAATCATCTGACCTAATTTTGATGGTGAATATTTTAAAATAGTGGTGACTTATTAACAAGGATTTCATAAATGCATGATTTGAAATAGGTGTCAACTCTAATTTAAACAAGTACTTGAAGAAAATCTACAGCATTAATGTAGACTTAAATCGATGGTAACCATCAAATTTTCATTTTTTCTTGAGCTTATAGACAGAAGAGGAGACCTCATGCTCAGAGCATGTACACGTGTACTGTACAGTTAGATTAACATTTGTTAAAATGATTTACCTGTTTAATGGTTGCTGCTAGTGGTTTCTTTGAGGCAATGCTTGGGAGCAATTCTTGAAGTGTTCAGTAAAAATAATTACTCATTGTCAGATTCAGTAAAATCAGTAATTACTGATAGGAGATGCTTACGTAATTGACATTGCCCACAGTATTTAAAATGTTAATCTTTGGATGAGCTCTGAAGAAGTGGTTGAAAATTTTTTGTAGTAATCTACATATGGGAGAGTGCATGTATTGATTAAAAACGTCTTTATGATAGGGACTGTGTACATTGCCTCAGATGAAGTGAGCATGCATTGCAACAACAGGGAGTGCTTAGGGAAGTATGTGCAGCTTGAATCCCAGAGAAAATACTTTGTTTTGTGCCTGAAGCAGTATACCCTGAGAACATAAACGAGATCCTTTATGTCTGAGATGCATTCAGTATGCATATTATCAGCCCTCTGATCCAAAGCACATAACCAATGTCCTTGATTCATATAAATGTACTGAATGCCCTGAGGAACTGTGTGGGTTTGAAACATCTGACAGTTTGTGAGGTGGCACTAGTTCAAGTACCTTTGTTAGCAGCAAGGGGGGCTGCAGGCACTCTTCTTTCAGGGATTTCAAATCAATTTTTTGTCCTTTATTTACCAAAATTGAGAAAGAAACTTGTTTAAAATGGGGTGTCCCTTCATTATTTTGATAAGTACTCCATCATGTCTCTCCTTTTGTATGAGAGAAACAGAGGAAAATAACAGTAAAAAAAATCATGTGCTGTTTAGTTGAATCTTGGCTCAACAGAAGACAACAGAAATTTAACCCTTTAACCCTTAACTTCAATTTCACTAGGCTCTTAGCCAAGATTTACATATACTACTGAGTTATTCTGTTGCTATTGCAAAGTTGAATGCCTAATTCTGAACTTAGAAATTTCCTTTAAGTACTTCTGTAGAAAAGAGGTTACTATCTTTGATATTATTTTCTTTGATATTGCTTTTATTCTGTGAGAAAAAGAAAAAATATTTCTGAGAATCTTTTTAGATAAGTATTACTTTAATTCCTTCTTTCTTTTAGCAGTATTTCTCTTTATCTGTGAAATAATATTTCAATGACCTACATCTTGAACCTTCTGTGAGGATGTTTATCTAGTTATAATAATTTCAGCATTCTTTTTTATTTCATATGTATGGTATATTTTACCCTTGCATAATGCCTTCCTTACTGGAGAGAGGAGGGATTTGCATTTCAAGATAAAAAGGATGGGGCAAAGGAGTATGAGCTGTATCAAAGTGAGCCAGTGCTGCTCCTTGGCTGGGGAAGCTAACTGGGAAATTATTGATTAAAGGAGAAAAGTGGGAGAGTTTATTGGTCCTGGCTCATCTGGGAACTGACTCATTTGGCTCTTGAAGCCATACAAATGAACAGTGACTGATCAAGCTACCATTATTTAGGTTGTATCAGGAGGCAGCAAAAAGGTAAAAGGAAAGACACATGCCTGAAGGAACAACTACAAGTTTGTTTTGTTCATTTGTTTACTTTTTCCACTGGGGAAATATGTTGTCCAGTCAAGTTTTCCAGCTTCTTAGAGTTAGGGAAACCAAAGCTATTAGGTTCAAATGCTTCTGGTATTTTTTTCAACTCAGAGGAAGTGTTGACTAGGCAGAGTCTTAGTAAGTGTTCCTGTGCTGCCAAATAATTGTCAACCAGATTGAGTAATCATTATGTCAGATGATCCATGACCAAAGGCCTGATACTTGCTGATAGACCCTGAATTTTGGGAAGGACCTTGGAGCTGGACGCGATGATCTCTCGAGGTCCCTTCCAACCCCTACAATTCTGTGATTCTGTGATGCAGTAACTAGGTCTTTGCCCAGTTTACATCATTAATCAGCAAGGGATTCTAGTGCATCCTGGCCATGGGATATAGAAAAATAATAATCTATAATGATGCCTGTGACGTGATCTTGTAATTACACCATGTGTAGTAGTTGATCATTATGTCATATGCCAAATTTGTTAGTAAGTATTGTGACTGTTTCCACAGGCTGTGTGCTGTGCATGGTGCTGACTACCACATACACAGGCAGTACAGTCTGGGACCTGCACTGCTGCAGAGTTATGGCAGAATGGCAGCCCTGCAGAGAGCTGAGGCCTGCAGACAGCTCTGTAACTGAGAGGGTGCCAACACTGAGATTGCATTAGAGTCACTGCTCCTTTACTGTGAAATCTGTGTTGGGAAGCTGCCAAACTTTTCATTCTGGGATGTTTTGCAGTGTGCCTGGCTACTTGTCTATCTAGCAGGCCTGATGTCTGCATCAGAATTGATATGTGAAGGCGTGTGACTGTACAATGCCACCTGTACATCCAGTTTAGTGGTAGCTCAACAAATAACAGAGGCTTTTGTGACTAGCAGCATCTGCCTGCAAGCATGCACCGTATCAACAGGGTCTCCTACTAAATTCTTCTCACATCCAGACAAAGCAGAAACAAAGAGCTGTCCCATTATCTTCTTACACTTTTGGAAGATAACAGTATATCCCCCAAAATAATACTGGAGGCCTCCAGTAAGTGTCTCCTCAGCATATCAAGAACAGGTAATAACTTAGAAATGCTCTTTGAAATGTAAAAAGGAAGTGAATTAAGAGTCTTGTATCCAGTTATGTTCCTTAGCAAGACTGAAGTTCTTGGGCTGATGCCTACTCTCACATTTAAATTTTACCATGGTCACTGGAGACAACCATTTCTGTTGTTTCTTGTGAAATCACAGAGTAGTTTCTAGCAAACCAATTTTGCTAGTGAGTTAGCAAAATGAAATCTATGTTTTTAAACAAAATGATATGGTATGCTCTTCCACTGAGTATTCCTACTAACAAAAATACTCTTTTTAGTGCACATGATGTTGATCTGAAACATTGGACTCCATTCAAGTGGAATGAATCATTAGCAGTCTGATGAAATAAATGTGTTACATTTATTTCTTAATAAAACAACTTGTTCCTAAAGTTTGTATACTTATATATTATACAGTATACTTTTATAGACCTGCCTGTAGAAAAAAAAAATACCTACAAAAATCCTAATCTAAAACCTAATCTAAACCTAATCTAAAACAGAACCAAACTAATATTAAAACATATAACCAATTACTTTCTTACTATCACCACTTAAACAAAGGCTATATATGAATTCAAACAAACCTAAATCAAAAGTGCTTATTTCACAATAACAGCCTACGCTAAATATAAATTTTGTGAATGTGGACAGATACCTGTCTTATGGACTGACAAGACAGAGCCATAAACAATACATTTGATGGTGAATGTCTATAGGAATATATCAAATATGTATTCAGAATAAGAAATTATTTCAATGAACACAGTTTAACTGATTTTTTTATTTTTAGACTTTACGTCTTTTTTTCTGTTATTTCTAATTTTGCGTATTTTCTTTTCAAGAACTTATTTCCCAAAGGCTTAGAGGGAAACTGAAGTCATTTGCTCAAAATCTGATTTTTTGACCTTTTTTCTGCCCTTCATGATCATCTGTTTTTCTTTTTTTACTGAACAATTGGTTTGAATAAGTAAGTATATAAGAACAAACTACATTCATTTTTTAATATTTCTTAGAAATAAAGTATTGGATTTTAATTTTATTGCCAAAAGCTACGTGAGAGAACCTTTTAAAAAAATCCCGAAGAAAGTACTCATTCCATCTTTATGCAGCTGTGAAGAACATAAGAGAATTTCTCACACTGTAGAAATTTTATCTGCCACTATATTTTTTGAAATTTTCAAAAATAGAAGGCCAAAGCAGATTTTACAAAATCAAAGAGGAATGTAGGTAACCAAAGCATAGTTAGAATTAGAATCCCGATACACGCCAGAAATGTCCTGGGATCTTTCGTTCACATACTTAGGGTTAAACTACATTGACGTAAGTGGGAAAAATAACATGAAAATTGTTCATTCTACTAAGACTTGAAGAATTGGGTTCACAGGTTACAATTTTATTCAAAAAAGGTTTTCATACTTCATTGTACAAATATTTAGGATAACATTTCCTAATCCAATGTATTATCATATAACTTTATTTAAAATAAATCCCGAATTGGAGAATTATAGATTTTTAAGGAAAATATATAGATGTGTTTTTTCTCTTTCTACCATTCTTCCATTCCTTTTTTCTTTTCTTTTTTTTCCATTTGTACAGAATTAACTTGAAAAGCACTTTTACAATTATTGAATTTCAATATTTTTAATTTGCATCTTGCTGCTTGATGATTCCACTTGGTGGGTACAGTATGACAACAGGTAATAGATACAATAACAGTAAAACAGTCATTACTGCTGGGACTAGAAACCCCCATCATTGCTTTTTTAGTTTTCCTCAGCTGGAAAGTTTTGACATCTGCTGGTTTGGGACATAGCTGAACAGCTGTCAGCAGTGGGGTAGCTGCTTTCAGCAGCAGTTGGCGGGATGGCAGGGTGCCAGCTTGTACCATCTGTGCGCCTGACATTTCATTCTAATTAACAGTAGGGTTAATTGTTCTGGCAGGCTCAAATGTAGTGTCTAACATTACCCAAGGGAAACATGTACAAGTGCAGCAGTGGCAGGGAGCTGGGGACAGCGTTGCTAACAAACCTATTGAGGGAGAATGGTTAACAACTACTGATGATTTTACTAGCTGGCCACATGCAATAAGGCTGAGGTATTTTTTTATTCTGATGAATTATGCCAAGCCTGTAATGATGTAGAAGAAATCAAGCTTTGAAAGGCTGAGACTGCTGCCGTGGGGCAATTGAGAGGGAACAATTTGCATGTTATTACTGCATATTCATACCTAATTGTGTTAGGCTTTGCTAATAGAGCAGAATGACAGTATGAAAAATCGAGCAACTCCTTTATAGCCAACAAAGCTAGTGTTTTTTCCCTACGCTATGAGTGCTGAATGATCATTTAGACATTTAGTTGTTCAATATGACAAGTCTACCATTTGTTAGCTTGACATATAGTAATTTATAAAGGAGTATTCTAATTTTACTTTTAGTTTATTCTCATTTTATACAGTATTCATGGTAGCAATTTGAATGGGGATATTCATAGCTATTGTGAATAGAGAAAACTATTTTATATGAAGTATTTCTATTGTTTTATGATGTATTAATTTTAATGTTTAAATAGCTTTTTCAGATGTTAATATAGCATAAACCAGAAGCTGATGAGAAATCCCTATTACAATCATGTTGTTACCTGCTGATTTAGCTAATGCTTTTATACTCCTGTTATGACCCTTGTTTCTAAAGGACTGGGGTTGTGGGTTGGTTTAAGAAGTTGTCAAGTAATACCACGCCAGATCTATAGATTCTAAATGTAAAAATAGTATATACTCAATTTAGGCTGATTTACAATCCAGCATGTAGGTGTAAATATCTCAAAACATCAAATCTATTGCATTTTTGTCCTATATACTTTTGCAACAATACAAAAAATAGCACTGCCTCTTGAGAATAATTGTACCTCAACTTCAGTTTCACTGTATGTTATTAATGATTTACTCTTCTGAATTTACAGAATCTCATAGACGTGACTAATACTGCAGAAAACATTACATACACATTAAAATTTTAGTAGCCTTTGAAAATTTTGAAAGCAACTAGCTTGGTTTTAGTGAGTCTTGAAAAACTTTGATGGACATGATGTAAAGCTTGTGAAGAAAGGTCACAAATAAGATTATCAGTAGCTCTTAAGTAATCTTGGAATCTAAGTGACTTGAACATGTAGGAGAAACAGTTTGCAGAGTAAACTCTCGTAATGCTCTTGATTTTTTTTAGACAGATATGTCCTCAATTCATTTGCATGTTGGTTAATCTGAGAAAAAATAGATGTCAAAACTTGGACGCAACAGAAGGAACTGGAATAAACTGAGATATAGTTTCAATAGTTTGTATGCTTTAGTTTTGAAAAATTAGAAGAAATTTTGAATATTTTACATGAAGCTTGAGACTCAAAATTTCTTGTTACTACTTGGGAATTTTTGACTGACATGTAAGTCTGTTTATATAAATGTAATGTTTTCAGAATGAGGAATATTGTACTGTAAGAAGTTCATGCTTGACTATGTAGTCAGTAGAAGCATTTTGTTCTCCAACTTCTTTGTTTATATGCTAAATATTGCCAGGTTATATTGAGGCCATTTCAATAATATTTATTTTTATGACGAGTATTGGTATGTTTAACGCAAGTATTTAACTCCTGCAATCTGTGGACTGCAGGAAATAGTCTTTCAGTTGATCAATACATAATTGAAGTGCATATGATATGTGATTTTTTTTTTTTTTTTTTACTTCAGATGTGGCATCTTACTGCCAAAACTGCTTTCTTTTTGCTTTCTTTTCTTTTTCTGTTTTTTAAGGAGATTCTGGTTTATATAGAAATGAAAACAGGAAAACTGGTGTTGAGCCTCTTAATGCAGCAAAGGACAATGTGATTATTAGAGTAGGAATGATCTTAACAAAGTCTGAGGTGAAAAAGACATATCAGTGGATAGATTTATAATTTTTATCTTTTAAATAAGCCAAATTATGTTAATGCTATATTTCCTTTCAAAAACTAAAAGACTCAACTGGTTATATTTACCTGGATATTATGAAGAATGTCACTGAATATATATGAACATCTTCAACAAATCAACCTTCTGAAAATGCCTAGAGCTAATGTAATTTATTATGCATGGAAGAAGATGCTAAATGTATTGGCCTTCAGCAGAAAATAATAAAATGGTTTGATTAGGTTTAATTTAATTATTGTTGTAAGTGAAAATGCTCTTTTCCTGCCTTCCTCCTGTCCTTCAAAGAATTCCTCCTGGAAGAAAAGCAGTAAAAATCCATTTACTATGTTGCAAAAAAAACATGCCAGTCAAGGCCATTATTAGGTCTTGTCCACTTATTTCCTTAATTCTTCTTTTCTTTATTTTGAACTGTAACAGCTGAGCTTCAGTTCTTTGCCATCTGCACTTTCAGTATATATTTAATCTGGTGCCATACTGACTTTCTAGTAAGAAACAAAGTAGAAAATCTGCCAAGGCTTTACAAGATTGAAAAGATTAATTAACAAAATACAATGAAGATTATGATTAACTTTCCCCTGTCAGGACTTACCAAAGCAGATTTTCCTACATTGAGAACTACGTTCTTGATTTGTAGTTTGGATGTATATGACTCCTCCGTATTCTTCCTGCAAGCAGGTTTCCTTTCCATCATACATTTCCTGTATCAAATTCGACATCTCATAATTGTAGTTATCTTTTGCTGTCAATTTACTTGTTTATCTCTTCATCTAGTCCATTGCAATTTAAAATTCACAGGCAATCTGTATGCACTATTCTTTCTAGATAGGTTCTTGTTGGAATAATTTTTTTTATTCCTTTCAGTAGGTTCCTTTTTCAGTGCATAGAAGTTAGTGTCTTTCAGTCATTTATTAAAAATTCTATTATATATTTATTTTCTGTCATAACGCAGATCCATGCTCAGACTATAATGTACTTCCATTTTTTTAAATAGGAAATATATAAACATTTTCATAAACTATACTTTCTCTTTTGTTGTCACTTCACAGTTACAGAAAATATTTACGCTTTATACTCTTAAAATTTCTGGGTTCATACAGGCTGCTCTAAATCTTCCTGAAATTCTGAAAGGAAAAAGAACACTCCCAATGGAATCTTCCTTCAGAAGGACTGAGAAAACTGGGTAGCCAGTATTTAGAGCAAGTAGCTACTACAAGCTGAATCTTGATTTCTACAGAGCTTCCTTTGGAAATTTATTCTACCCTACTTTGCAATCTATGTTCATATGCATTCCCATTCATGTATGGTTCTTTTATATGTAAGGAATTTTGGTGAGCAAGTGGGAGACAGAAGAGGAAATATGAACCAGGGAAACATTATTTGTATATGGTTTTAATTGACCCATCCTTGTCTTTGTTGTCTAGTTCATTTTTCTTTTTCTTTCTCCTAAATACTAAATTCTTAATTTTTTATGCTATACTGATTCCTAGATATCTCTATGCTTATTTCTAGATACTAATTTGCTCCAATTTACTCCAGAAACTTCTAGACTATGAAAGAAGTGAACAGGGTGTTATCTTAATACTTGTCTTGATTGACAAGACTTTTTGGTTTTGAGGAATATTTGCTGTTCTTATTAGTGATGAATATTAAAAATAAATCTGTCTCTAAGATATTCTGTTGTGCATGATGATGGAGTGGGAACACAACAAGTACCATTACTGATAATTTTTCTATCTCAATTTTTTTCTCATGTAGAATCATAGAATGGTTTAGGTTGGAAGGGACCTTAGAGATCATCTTGTTCCAACCCCTCTGCTATAGGCAAGGACACCTCCCACTAGACCAGGTTTCTCAAAGTCCCATCCAGCCCAGCCTTGAACACTTTCAGGGAGGGGGCATCCACAACTACTCTGGGCAAGAAGTACAGATAAATCTTTTCGTGCTGCCACATCAGCAGTACTGCAGTATGGAAAAATCTTTTACTTTGTGGTTGAGGTTGATACAGTTCTGGCAGATGTGTTTTGGCATATTCATCTTTACTTACCATCTAGAATTGTTTCAGATTTTTTGTTAAGACTAGCAACAGTAAAAACAAGCCTCAAGAAACACTGAAAATTTGGTTTGGCTGAAGCATACTTAAACAGAGTTACATTGATTTTGGCTATTTCTGTCCCATGTATTTAGTTGATCTGAACATGATTTTTGTTATTTAATATCAATAATTTTATTATGTGGTAGTTGGATGTATATATTTTGAGTTAATTCCCATACTAGAGAACTGTGGAATTCACTATAAATTGCAAGAATATTTATTATTAGCTTGATGCCAGCTATGTGTTTTTGTTAACATTTGTAGTAAGATTTTCCAGGAACATGATACTAAACTGTGAATTTAAATCCTGCTGCTAACTTGCAGGGTGTTTTTTTTTTTTTTT
>WBMW01004316.1:25315-65670 GCA_013396635.1 Penelope pileata | reverse complement strand
TTTTTTTTTTTTAATTGTAATATCACAGAATCACAGAGTACTTGATGTGCCCTCAGTGGGCAACACTGAGAAGATTCTGGCTCTATCTGCTTTATTTCCCTCATCAGATAAATATCAGATATCTGTACACATTGACAGGATCTCCCTGAGCCTCTTCTTCTCCAGGCTGATCAGTCCCAGCTCTCTCAGCCTCTCCTCCCTCATATAAGAAATGCTCCAGTCTGTTTATCATCTTAGGAGCCCTTTGCTGAACTCCCTCCAGAAGGTCCAGGTGTCTCTTGTACCATGGAGCCCAGAAGTGGACCCAGCACTCCAGGTGATGCCTCACCAGTGCTAAGCAGAGGGAAAGGATCACCTCCCTTCACCTTCTGGTAACGCTCTTCCTAATGCAGCCCAGGATGCTGATGGCCTCCTTTACTATATGGGCACATGGCTTGCTCATGTTCATTGTGTCCATGTTATCACATCGAGCGTGTCCATGAGGGTCTGTTTCCAGCCAGTTGTCCCCCAGCATGTACTAATGAGTAGGATGTGCAACAGTCAGTGTCAGTTTGTCAAATGATTGTAAAATCACAGAATCACAGAATTGTAGAGGTTGGAAGGGACCTCTAGAGATCATTGAGTCCATCCTCCCTGCCAAAGCAGGCTCCCTACAAGAGGTCGCACAGGTAGGCGTCCAGACGGGTCTTGAATATCTCCAGGGAAGGAGACTCCACAACCTCCCTGGGCAGCCTGTTCCAGTGCTCCATCACCCACACTGTGAAGAAATCCTGCATATTGGTCTGGAACTTCCTTTGCTCCAGTTTGTGACCATTTCCCCTTGCCCTGCCCCACACACCACTGAAAAGAGGCTGGCCGTGTCCCTTTGCCTCCCGCACTTAAGATATAGACATTAATAAGATCTCCTCTCAGCCTTCTTTTCTCCAGGCTGAACAGGCCCAGTTTGCTCAGCCTCTCCTCATAAGGGAGATGCTCCAGGCCTTTTATCATCTTTGTGGCCCTCTGCTGGACTCTTTGCAGGAGATCTCTGTCTTTTTTGTACTGAGGAGTACTTTTTTGTACTGGGTGCAACACTCCAAAATGTTTCTATCTTGTTTCACTGGAAACTGTGATGTGCTGAATGACTATGGGAATGTTTACAAGGGGATTTATCATCTCTGTGAAGTTTCATGCCAATATTGAAAGTTAGGTCGCGAAGGAGATGTTTCATAACTGTTTGGTCTATACACACTACTTTTCGTTATTGTTCCTCATGAGCTATAATCTTTCACATCATCATATAATGACGCTGATGATGCACAGTTTATCTTAACATTCTGTTAACAGAATCTTAACAAAAATTAAGTAATGTGCATCAGATTTCTCATGTATTTACATGATACACCTTCACAGTCCATGATGAGAAACTCATCTTTCCTTTTAACTTTCTGATTCTGACTATCCAAAATAGCAAAGTCTCTGAACATTTTAATTAATTCTGTATTTTAAACCAAGGTTGGCTTTTAACCTCACTAATGTAAAGTGTGGAAGAGAACAATCTTATTGAGGCAAAATTCTCTGATCTTAGTTACTTTTCTGTTTCTTTGAAAACATTGCAATCCTTTCAGCCACTATCTAAATAGTTTTCCTATCTTATATTTAGTGACTGTTCTTTTTTTAAGCCCTGTAACAATTTTTTAAATCAAAATTTTAATGTGTACTTTCTTAACTAAATATGTAAATTTGCCATCAGATCCATGACAATTGCTACTAGTATGCTAGTATGTCTTTTAATCTGAAAATAAAAAGCATTTTTCATTTCTTATTATTTGCATTATCATCGTACTTTGATTGTAGGCCTATGGTAAGCTATGGTACTAACATGCCAACATAAAATAAAAATGTATTTATCCTCAAGGTTTTTATGTTGAAATATTAGACAAGAGATCAGAATAAGTCTAGACTGGAAACAGTGCGACAAAATGTGATATTGGTCAGCATGGTAAGAGTAATCTGGGCATACACCAGCTTGGAAATCAGCAGGTTTTAAGAGTAGACTGATGGAAGGCAGTCCATTAATTATGAATCTGAAGGAGAAAAAGTATTTGTGTTGGTAGATATTTATAGGTGATTTGTTTCCTGTATAAGCACAGACCAATCCCTCATCTTAGACATAAAAGGAGACCATAATAAAATATTTTGCTGAGATTCTGAATCAGTGATAGATGACTGGCATTCTTCACAACGATCAAGAATGGAGCTAACAGATATTGAGGGTAAATTAAGAACTCTTTTACTAAAAGTAGCTTTATTTGCTCCAACTTATATATATTATAATAAATTGTATAAATAGTAAAAATTATTATGGTTTTGTATTATCCAGTCTGCTTTTTGTCCCCCAATCACAAATAAATGCTTAGCTATTTAGAATGAAATGTACTCTTATAAATCCAAATTCTGATCTTTGTGGAGTCAGAAGATGAAGGCCTTCACTTACTGAATGCACAGTCAAAAAATCACTTGTACTGTCCATAGCACTAAAGAGGAAGTAGTCTAAACTTGCTGAATGGTCAATTTCTGGTAGCACAAATAGTCATACCTATCTTAGCAGTCTGAATCTAGAAAGACCTGTAAAAGGTGTAATGTTTCCATCATGGTGCCATCTGTGTTCTGCAATTTTTTTCTTGAAAATAAACATACTCAGCTGGCATCAGAAGGACAGGACTTACCTTATTCCTGCTTACCTTGATGAACTCTGAGTTAGAAACTATGGGGACAGGACAGGGTACACAACAGGGGAAAGGACGGACTTTTTCTTCTCTGAGAGTGCTTTCCCAGAATCTGGGAAAGAAGAGAGGAAAGTAAACAGAGGCCCTACCATGACACATTCTTTAACTGAAAAAAGGATCTGCTTGTAGATGTGAAGAAGACCATAAACAGGCTTCAGATGCAATGGAAAGAAAGAATGTATCCTAGAGGAGAATGTAGAGGAGATTATGAAGTGTGAGCAAAGCTGGATGCCAATGACAACTGCTAGCCTTGAACTCAAAGTTGGAGGAAAGAAGTTTGCCTAAAAACAAAGGATAACCACTTCAAGATATTGGTGAACTTGGATGCTATAAAATGATGCAATGAATGGAAATAGTTCCTTTAGAGATTCTTCTGTGTTTTTCAGGGTTTATGTGTGACAAAACAGATGAAGAAATAAATTACAGCTATAATACATGTGATAGGGGAAGTCACTTCAAAAATGGAGATCTGGACTTTGTAATTTCTCACACACTTTTTGTTATTGTTGGTGATGGTGATGTTGGTTTTCTTTCCTTCCCAGTTTTATGGAAATGAATAAATTGTCCTGGAGACAGGAACCCATGTATCGTTTCCCAGCTGTATGCCTCCATCACTAAGCTAAATCATGCCTCCTGTTGTGTGTTCTGTTACTGGTATTTTTGCTTTTTCTTCTCAGTCCATTTCCTATTCTATTTATTTAGTAAGAGAGAAATACCGTCTCCAAGTTTTGTCGGATAACTGGAGCAGTGTTTATACAACAAACAGAAACATCAAAGAAAAAAGCACTTATTATTTCATAATGTAATTAACAGGTAATTGTGAAGATTGCATGCTGTGAAACAGAAGATATTCAACATCATTTTCTGTGCTCACTGTGAAGAGCACCTATTCCTATTGTCCTATTGCCTATGACAAACCCTTCAGCAAGTAACAATCCTTGGAATTCTTGTGGTTTTAACCAAATGCTCAAAAATTCAAGCAGTTAAACTTAGTGAAATTAATCAATAATAATAATAAAAAAACAAGCAAAAAAAAAACAGCAGCAAAAAAAAAAAAAAAAAAAAAAAAAAAAAAAAGAAAAAAAAAAATATGAAAAAAAAAAAAAAAAAAAAAAAAAAAAAAAAAAAAAAAAAAAACAGAAAAATGGGCAGTTGCATATCTGAATAAGAATGAAACAAACTTTCAGCGGCTGACACATTATCCTTAGCGTGCTTTCTACAGATTGTAACTTTACTGAAGGTATTCTGTATGAATATGAATTTACAATTTTCTTGCTCATTTTGATGACTAGGATTGGGTAGCCTGGTGTAGAGTCTTAGAAAATAAGGAAAATATGAGTTTACAAATAAAAGCAGGAATTTCCTTTGGAGTTCTTTGGGACGTTGTGGAAAACTTTGAAATAAAGTCTGTCTGCCTTTGTCAGAAGTTAACACTGGAATGCCGTTAAATTAAGTGACCCTTTATGTGGAGAACTAGAACCTACATTTCCATAAAAATTTTGTAGCACAGAATAGAAGATTTGTTACTATTAAAAATTCTTTCTTTTTATTAGAGAACTACATATAACACTTCGCTTTCCTTTTTTTGTTAGTCCCAGAAGACTGCAGGATATGTGTTTTACCAACATTATGTAGGAGACAGTTTTATATTTAAGAGCTTAAAATTTACATAAATAACAGATAAAATATGGAGAATTAGATACAAAATTAAGGAATTGTAGCTCATCTGTGACACACTGACTTCGTGTAGTGGTGTAGATGGTGTAGGGGTGTAAATTTTCTTGCATTGCTAAAAAGAGGGTATCTGCACCTGCCTGTTTTGACCTTACTGTTGCATCTGTATCCTGGTATCATCCTGGTACTTCATTTCCAGAGAAAAAATGATATGCAGCTTTTCCACAGCTCCTATAAATGACTGCAGACATCATTCACAAAGAGCAACTTTTGTAAGAGAAGATTTCTGGTCTCCTTCTGGCTACAAATGCCCACATCTGGAATAAATCTAACTTAAATAAAGAAATAAGAATTGATCTGTTCTTCTCATATATCTCTATGCATGTCATGACTAAGTTCAAATTTGACTGTGCCCATTGTCTTGCTTTCTTCTAATAAGAGTCAGGAAAATTGACATGCTTGTGTGAACTGAAGACTTTCCAAAGAACTTGGGAAAGTTTAAGAATGTATTTTAACTTCTGTGTGAGTCCAAGAGAGAAGATTTTTAAATGTTGGTGAGACTAATAATGTAGGAGAATTTTAATATACTTTCCTATTTATACAGAATACAGAACTGTAATATTTTTCCTTCCCTCTGATTATCAATCAATGGCCATGGATTCATTATTTTATTTGACACATATATACATTTTAACATAAACAACCATAATATAGCTTTGCTTGCATTGCCTTTATGCAAATTATATCTGTTTAAAGATTAGACTTTGACTAGAGTAGGCTTAATATTAAAAAGATATAGTTGTCTCTTTTCCTTTTTTTTTTTAATTGCTGTATCTCTTTATAATTGATTAATGTTCATTTGAATGAATAAATTATAATTCATATAGCTTCTGGCTTATTAATTGTTTAATTTCAGAGAAAGTAACTGAGTACTAAGGAGATGCAAGTTGTCATTCACAGGGACACATTAAATTTAAATACTCCATTGATGCATGGAGTAGAAGTGGACATCATATATGCTTTTTAAACCTATTACTGCACTTGTAAAGGAGAATAACAATAATGAAGATTAAAGGTTGTGGATTTTTTTTTTTTTTTAAGAGAAGAGGCATTTGATAGCATTGCATTTGGCAAACTTCATGTGCTAGTTTTGTTCTTTATAAGTCCCCCCCTTTTTTTTTCATCATTGGTACGATGTAGTAGGCCAAGCAGAAAGAGGAACAAATTCAATAAACAGTGTTCACACTTAATAATAAATAAGATTAAATATGCAAATGTTTAAATGATAAAATTAACCTTAAATTGTAGATAAGCCTTTTGCCTTTGGAATTGAAATTAATCTTCAAGTAAGTTTAGATCAAAGGAACAGAATCTGAATCAACATTGATCTTTTGATGAGGATACACAGTGGTTCTGCTTCACTTGAGAGCCTGTGATGCTCACAAGACAGAACTTGATTTAATGAGCTTGCTGTTTCTGCAAATCCATTTTGGGTAGATCAAGAAGAGAATTTCTTGGCTTAGTATTATGGTCAACATATGAAGATGAAACATTTTTGAAAGATTTTTGGAATTGCTAATAGTAACAACTTCCTTGTGTTTGAATATTGCTATTTTACATATGACGTGACTAATGCCACCTTGTGCTTGTACAGCATTCTATTTTTAGAAGAGTAATTAATAAAAGACGGAAAGTGATTCCAAGGATCTTGTATCTTAGCTTCCTGTTATTCTGCTTTCCTTTGAAATAACTGAATTATTTATTGTTTTTGGGGAAGAAGTGAAAACAAAAATCAGGTAGCCTGCAGTTGAATTTCTTTGTTTTAATTTTGATATTTAAAACTGAGAATTTATTGTATATAGTAGAAATCAGATAAAGATGTGTCATCTCCCACCAAACAGAAACATAAGAAGATACATATGTACTTTCCTTTTCTCTATATAGAATAGATAGGATGTTCTGTAAGCAGGCAGAAAACTAAATCCCAAAATAATTTGCATTTACCACACTTCCAGGGCTGCATGCCTAACATTAAAGAAAAGAAAGAAAAGAAATAAGGAAACATATTCTTTTCTGCTATACAATATTAATAGAGAAAGTAGAATACCTTACATGTCTGCTATCTTTACATTTCTCCTATCCCTATGAGCACTGCGGGAATCTCTCTTTTACAGCAAAGAAAATGGATTGAGAAGGCAAATACCTTTGTGTTAGTTATGGTCTCAAACAGCAGGGGGTCTCCACATGATATGACACCTGAAGACCCTGTAAGTTCTGAGTCTATTACTAGACACCTGTCCAACTTCTTTCCCAAGAAGCATCAGGTGTGTACAATGGCTAGACTATCAGGCATGATTGGTTCTCTGCGATCGTCTTTCATAACTCTGGCTATGAAGAAGAGGCACCAATTCTCAATAAGCCCTTACAGAGCAAGGTTCCCATAGGTCCCTGCGCTATCTCTAAAAGGAGAACTCCAGGGTGCAAGCTCATTACCATATCATCTAATCTCACAGTGCTAACTTTTTTCCCCCTCAGACCCTTATTCTTTTCAGTGACAAGTAATTCTCCAATTATAAAATGTTCTATAAAACAAGTAATTGCAGGAGGACATCTCTTGAAGCTACAACAGCCTGCAGTCCAAATGTTGCATTCTTTAACCCTTCAATTCACAATGAGAGCAGCCTGTATCACTCGCAGTTACAGTGTATAATAGATCTTTCTCAAACTAAAGACTCTCAGTTGACTGAAACCTCAGCTATTGTGATTTTGGGGACTAATGAGGCTCTGCTGACTATAACACTACTTATGTTGTCTGAAGTAGGATGAATTCAAAGTCAAGGAATCTCTTAAATTTTTTTCAGGAAACTCAAAGCCCTGCAATGGAGTCTGTATCTAAAAAGTCCCTCACAAATTGGTATGTCTAGGAGAGACTGCAGAAAAAAAGTAACATAAAAATGACTTGAGTACGTTTTTAAAGAAAATCAAAGTAATTCTTTTCTATATAACCTGATACCTTAACTATTGCTAAGCAGTCTGAAGTGGAGAAATACCAGAAACATTGAATTCAAGTAAGGATGAGGATAAGGTATCTCAGGAATAGCAGTACATAAATGTTCAGACTTTCTCTGTGTATTTTTATACTATTCAAATGCCTTGCAATGTTTAGTAAAATAATATAGTTTCCTCCTCCAATAACATTCACTGGCATGTGACACAGTATTAGCACATATGACATTTTGGCATTTTCACAAAAGTTTTCTCAGTTACATCCTATGTATTCTGAGATGCCAACATATTATGTATTTGTCATGTAAAAATAAACAGTAGCTTATTTCCGAATGATTTGTGAAGGGATTTCCAGAGAAATATTAAGAAATGGTTTGATATAACTGTTTGAAGAGAGATTAAATAATGTGTAAAGTATTAAGTATAGGAGAGTAGTCTGAGGAAAATGGAGCAGTACACTGAAACAGAGTTCCCTTTAGCTGTCCCCTAAATCCTATAAATGGAAGCAGGCAAATACACAGAGGAGTCACTGGAAATGGAAAAATCTAGTATTGATCATAGAGGACCAAACTACATAGGCCAAAAAACAGGAAAACTATTTGCTCGAGTTGAATGGATATGCTGAGTGAATTCAAGGATAGTTTTCAGTGGTAGGAAGGTAGACTTTGTGTAGCAGAAAAAATTAAGGAGCTATACAGTACAGAAAATAGTGGCGGTATTTCATTTCTCATAGTGGGATAGCATTTATAAACAGGAATTTAGAGAGGCTTAGAGAGGCAGAGTATTTTGTTAAACCATTTATAGATTATTATACCAAAACAAATTAGATTTGAAGGCAATAAAATATAAAATTTTATCAGTTAAAATTACTGTCAAACAAAGTAGTGGAAAACACTAGCTCAGCAAATTATTTCAATATCTTTTGTTCTTGCAGAGACACCGTAAATTTTTTTGTCTTAAGTAGTTCATTAGGATCCTATGTAGGCGGAAAAAGTCATCCAAAATTTAAATTCTTTCCAGCTGAAGTGATGTAGTGTACAAATGCAAAAATACTTTTCTTTCTTTCTTTTTTTTTTTCTCAGAGCTAACTTTTAAGCTAACAGTTTCGCTAATAAATTGCATTTAAACTGCTTTACAAATACTAACTATGTTAAGGAGGGTGGCAGGTAAAGGGTGGAAAGAAGTGTGAGTCCTCATGGGTATGTCTTGTTTCTGTTATGAGCAAGCAGTGCTGGACACAATTGTCCAGGCTGTCCTTTGAGCTTCAAGGTTAACTAACAACTTCTTGTAGTTAGGTCCCTACTGTTTCCAAGTTAATTGGTCTACCTTCACACATTCGTACAGAAATCGTGCTTCCCTGGAAAGTCACTTCAAACTACCTGACGTTAGACAACATTTTCACAGGGGAAAAAAGACATTTTCTTAAAGATCAAGGGACAATAACCTTAGAGAAGTGGGCCCTAAAAGTATCATCTTGAAGATTTCCTGGCTGTTTGTGTCGCTGCTATAATGTGAAAGAAAGAATAATTCTCTTGAGAAGCAAAATGCAATTTTTGATGGCAGCTTGCATCTGGCTGTAAGGCAAAGTGTTAGATAACAGGCAGGCTACATGAATGTCTTGAGTCTTGTCACAGTGTGGGGCACTGAAGAGTTTTTTTAGATGAAAATAAAAAGACAACAGGCTAAAATTCTCAGTTAATTTTCCAGTAAAACAAACAGGGGATTCCTACTTAATGTCAAGATCACGCACAGCTCTTTATGAATACATGGCCTAATTTATACAACTTAGGTCAGTGGAGCTTAGCTGCAGTATAGAGAGACCTGTGCAAATATGGAAACAAATCCATATTCAACCATAACAGTGAGTTTGAGAACAAAATAAAATTAAGAATTTTTTTATTCTAGCAAGCACCCACAGTCCTAATGTATGTACTTCTAATCACTGTAGAATGCCTACTTGTTTTTCCTGAACAGTTTAATACATTTGATTTGTTTATTTTCCAGTAAGGATATAAAAGCACCCTTTTTTCTCTTGTTATGCCATACTAGTTGTGATGCTTCCTTTAGGTTTTCTCCTGGATAATTATGGCAAAGAATTCTTTCCTGTTTAAACAACACCATTCCGTTTTGCAGAGTAATTGCTCTGTTATCACTGTTATTTTTAAATCCAGGGGAAATCTGTGGGACCAAAGAGGATTTATACATTTTCCCAAGAGGTACCTAGAAGAACATATTCTAGTTGAAGTCCCTTTTCTGTTTAAGAGCTATAAAAACTGTACTTTGGCTCAATGGATAGTCCACAGGAAAATATAGAAGGTGACCTGCAGAAGCATAAGGGGTTGCAGTCTCCCACTTCGCGATTTTTCATTGTGCGCACTATGATGTAGCTTGCAAATTCGTGCTAAAGAGTTGTAGCTAACCATGGAACATTTTCAAACATGATGGAATTCCTGAAATCACAGAATCATGACTCATAGAATGACTTGGATTGGAAGACCTTTAAGACCATCCTGTTCCAATCCCTTTCCACGCACAGAAGCACCTACCACTAGATCAGCCCAAAGCCCCATCCACCCTGGCCTTGAACGCTTGCAGGGATTGGGCATCTGTATCTTCTCTGGGTAGCAGAAGAGAAGAAAGATAAAATGACTATTGATGAAATCCATTCTCTTCTTTTTATTATTATTTTAATTTTTCATTTTTGCTGAATCAAACAGGAGACAGCCCTTTTCCTGAGGTTGTTCATTTGAGAAAGAGTTGGCGCTCTCCACACTTTAAAAATAAATTATTTGAGATTTTTTTCCAAAATGGAATTGGACTTGGGCCAGTGCTCAGGTATTGTGTGAAATGCTGACCCTGTACAAAAAGACAAGAGAACAGATTTCTTCCATTAATACAGTTTACAAAGGATATTGCAACCTTGATTTTGTGCTACCAGTAACTGAAGGACAAAGAGGCGTTACATGTGTTCTATATGTTTTTTGTGTGTTCTTCCACATTTTTGAGGTGTCACACTGCTTGATAATAATGCTACTGCTGAAGTTAATTTCTTTCCTTGTCTGCATGTTTTTTTTTTTTTTGCTATGATATCTTTGCTATAAATATGACATTAAATATTTTGTAGAAAATAGTCAAGGTACAAAATTCAAGGTTTGAGCTAGGATTGTTTTCAAGTTTCTGACTAGCAGCTGCCATTCTCATCATGAGGTCATTAATCCAGCTGAATGGGGTGTCAGTATTACCGCTTTTATACCTTTACAAATAGATCCCTTGGTAGCAGATCTGGGTTCTTAAACTCAATGGAAACTTATTTCTGTGGTCTTGTAAAAACACTGAAGAAGAACTTTTTAACATCTGTTAGATCCTTCCACCTTTTTCTTGATAAGCTTCTTCCACATTCTTTATTGATTAGAGGTAGTTAAATTATCAGATTTATTCTAGAACTTAACAGTCAAATGGTTTTATAAAACAAACTAAGTGGTATAAAAGTAGCATCAATGTCTTTTTGTGAATATTTTTGAAAGATGTATCCGTTTGTGTACTGCATACTCACATACTTGTGTATGTCTGTAATTCAGACTTGTATCAACCTGAAAGATACAAAAGCAGAAAAAGACAAAAAATCTTAGTATGAATTTCAGGTATGTAGACTGTTACAGCAAATGTTTTATATTACAGTTTTATTATGAACATGTAACATTTTATAAAAGAAAATTTAAAAGATATCAAGTTCTTCTGAATGCATCTCTGTTTTAAAAGGCCATTTGTTTTCTGCTGTTATAGTTTGAATTCAAAGTAGTAATTCTCAGAAGAAAACACTAGGTTTATTTGTTCAATTCTATATCAAGATTACAATTAAATACTGAATGAAAGAACAGTTGAAGGAATCTGCCCATCTCCACTTTTTTTTTCCCTGATTGTTTTCTGCAATATTTCAGCTTTATAGGTGACACATATAGGTGAGTTGAAAAATATATATTTTAATTGCAATATAGTTAAGAATGTCAGCTCCTGCTTTGGGCCCAACTTGGCCTTTATAAACTAGTTTGACTTTCAGAATTTGTCAGTCTGATTAAAAATTAGAAGTAAAATATAAATAAAATGTAAAATATTTATTTTTTTCTAAGTAGTTGTTTTCCTTTTGCTCATGTAGATGATCTAAAGGAAATGCTGTTAGATGTTTGCTTAGAATACAAATATGAAAAAGGAATGTTTTTTACTCTCACAGAAAACTTCCATGTAAGCATCAAGAATTTTAAAAAATGAAGTATATGCTTAAATCTGTTGCATACAGTTCCATCCATGCTCATACATTACAGAGGTAGTTTAATCACCCATAAGAAATTACTAGCTTCTCTGTTCGTGAAGCATGACATTTCAATTGCACAGCCAATAAAAGAATTACATGAAGAGGGCTGAAATGATTTACTGTATGGAAAGCCACAAGACCAAGGTTACCATGGTGAACTACCTTTCTGTGCATACAAGGTCAAGTGAGAGTGACCTGTCAGTGGACAACCTTCAGTGCTAACATAGTAATATATTGCACCGACAATGGCTTGTTGATTTGCTTCTTAAATAATTATAAACATTTTAATATTTGGTATTTTTCATGGCTAAATTTTTAAAATGTAGATAATAGTGAATACAGAAATCTCCATTTTATGCTTCAGCAATAGTAGTTTAAGATAATTAGATGAACATCTATGTTTAGCAAATTATTATGAATCATAATTGTTTACAGTAATGTTTCATAGGATATATTCAGAGTTGGAAAAAGCTTACCAAGGGTTTTCACATATTTAATCTGATGTGTATGAGATTCCAGTTGATGCTTTTCGTATTTTCTGACTCTGCATTATTATAAATGCAGAATTCTTTCAGTTCCAATGGGGATGGAGATAGGAAAGTAGCAAGCATTGCAAATAGACTGTGTACAAATATTGTCAAAGAAAACATACAATTATAATTAAAATGCTCAGAAAGAAGTCTGAAAACAAGGGAGTTCATCTAATGGTTCTCTGAAAAATATTTTGTTGATGCATAAAATGAGAACTGTACTAATAAATGTCTCTTGAATTACATATGCTGTAAGAAAATGAAACCCTTTGGGTTATGAATCTTGGATTTAAAGAGGCAGTCATCAAATATTTAAGATGAAAATGCAATAACACATGCTAGCTGTCATGTGTAAGGTTGGTGAATGTTATGACAAGGTTTTTAAAACATTCATAGTCAGAGTATTTTTATAAAAATGTTCATTAATTCAAACAGACATTCATATCTGGCAACCTGCATTACAATTGAGATTTCTAGATGCATGAGAAATCTTTGTAAAGCCAAGAAAATATGGGTGAAATATATAGCAATCATGTTTAAATTATACATTATAAGGCATACCTATCGGTATGTTGTCATATTATGCATTAAATTTAGTGCATAAATCAGCTTGTTATAATTCTGATGTCGCCAAAAGGCACAAAATATGACAAACAGGACTAGGCATGTAGATATTATCATACTCAATAATTCAATGAGCATTTGTTTTATGTAAATTAACTTCTGTTAATAGAAATTATACTCATTTATTACACCACTTCTATGTGATAATTAAAAAACTGTCCTCTTTTTGGAGAATCATTACAAAATGTGAATAATGCATTTGTTTAATATCTTTATAAACAAGATCTTACCTTCAGATTAGTTCTGGAAATGAAAGTGTTATTGATTTCTTTAATAATTTCATAATACTGTTACATTGCAGTGCTGAAACTGCTAATCTCGTTTTTGTGGAGAACTCTATGCATTTAAAGCAGTGCTTGAACTCTCACATACAGCACGTAAACAGTATTAATTTGATACAGGCTGCTATTGTTGAATCTGCAGAAAATGTACCTTTCAAAATATTGAAAACAAAAAACAGAGATACTCAGACCTGTATCTTTTAATATAATGTATTAAAACAGTGCTGTTATAGAGTAGCTTCTTTCAATACAATCAAGCACATAGGGTGACAGCATACCAAAATTTTGCTATGACTTCAATCTTAAGTTATACTTGAAAAATATACCAACCTGAGACAAGTTTAGAGCTTTGTTCTTAATAAATCCTTGTAGTGTCTATGATTATGAAGGATCTCTAATAGAGGTTACAATATATTGTCTGTGTCTATTTTTCCATTAAAAATACTTCAAAAATTGGAAGCTTATTGTCTACTTTTAACTCCAGAATATGGAATTTTTGGATTTTTTTTTTTTTTAGCTAATTATTAGCTACACCCTTCCATGGGACATTGGTTTGCTGATCTCACTAGAACAACAAAAGAGAAGCGAGGATGTGTGGGGGCAAGGCAAGGCCTACCTCATGCTAAGGAAATTATTCAGAGCTGAAAACATTTGTCTAATGGCTACCCACTGAACTAGTGAGCCAAATCATGGAGAACCTGTGGACATCTTGATAAGACACAGCACAGAGGGAGAGTGACATTCTTGAACCTAACCTGCTTCCACCCTTCATCACTAGACCCTGCATGCATCCTGGCAGGAAATAAAAGACTTTTAATCTGCTGTTTTTATTAAAAGTAGCTAAATAAGTACTTTAAGATATGAGGCTTAGCTGAAATTGAGTATGCTGCTGTGAATGGTGGTCCCAACTGAGCATCATGTCAGAGCACTTCTATTCAGTTGATTGTTAGTAGCAGGCTGCTAGAGCCACCACTTAGCTCTGTAAAGTGGCAGAAATCAAAGAAGGCCTTGTTGCTGTGCACAGAGAAGTGGCAAATGATCCTGAAGTGGGTTTTCCAGCTCCCCTGGAATGTTATGGAAACAAGCATTGAAAGCTGCGGGGCATGTGTTCACCGGTGAAAACTTTTCCATTCACTTTCAGGACACATCATGCAGAGTCTCGGGACTTTTTAAAGGACAGCCCATTAGACATCCAATTGTATGCAGGCTAGATTATGATATTACTGAAACTGTTGTTAGACTACCTAATAATTGACAAACAATGTTTTGCTTTGAATAGTATGTAGGGAATCAAAAAGCAGAAACTAAAAATACTAAGAAACGCCAAATCAATCTGATGGCCATTGGCAAATGATAAAGTAAATGAAATTACATTCCATAATCAGAAAGACATAAGCTAGATTACATTAGTATTATAACTGCAATGGAAATGACCATCTGAAATGTGGAAATCTGTCTGGTAGTCATAAATATGTGGGTAATGTCTGTTGTTTACCCAAGACTGAATTAAGGAGAAATTTATAACAGGTTTTTAAAGAGAACCAGAAAAAATCACCAGAGAAAATAAGCCCAGTAAAATAGGCATAGTGAACCTCTAGAAAGTTTGCCTATGTTTTAATGTACTTCAATATTATGATTTTTCTTTTTGTCTGTTTTTATGCTCCTTTGCTTACTGAAGGTATTAGACATTCACACTGACTATTTCAGGCATCTGGGTAGGTCCTGTAAATCTTCTGGAAATATTATCCTTCATTCAATGTGTAACAGGACTTTTCTCCTATCTTTGTTTCTTTGAACTACACCTACCCATGATATCTAATTTATTCATCTATTTGACACAAGACTAAGAAAACAGAGAGGGTTTTCTAATAATTGTGAACTAGACGGGTAAAACATCATTTGAATTCTTGCTGAATTTGATTCAGATGTCAGATTTCCAAGTAAAGAACAAAGTATTGCAAAATATATGTATTAAATGAACATAAAAATTTAAGTCTTTGTTAGTGAGATTTTGCAATGTGATTCCATACTCCTTCACTTTAAATTATAGAAAATTATTAAAGGAGGCAGTGAGGTCAGATGAAATGTAATGCTAATAGAACATCAAAGTCACTGAGCAGTCTTGTTTTCCTCTTTATACAGCAGCTAAGTAAGCAATTTAGATATTTGTGTTAATCTGAAAGGTGGTTGTAATAAGTAGATAAGATGTGATTTTTTTTTTTGGCCATTGAATCGTTTAGAAAAATATGTGAAGGTGAATTGTAACAGTATATTCACTTCACATCAAAACTAATTGTCAGCCTACTTTCTGTGATATGCATTACAGATTATTACTTATGTAGTCTCTGTTTGCATTTGCATTTGGAAGCAATCCAAAATACATAGGATAATATTCAAAACTATGTCTGTTTTCCTAAGAGAGCTTCTCAACCATTAAGCATTTGTGAGGCTATTAAAGTATACGACTGTCCTTTTCCATAAGACAATTCAGGTTATATTTCTCTGGAAGGACTATGGTTTTTGGAACTTCCTTTTCTAATGATTCTTTGACTTAGCTTCAGTTGAAAAGGTAGGAAAAGAATATAATTTTAGCTTAGCTTTTAGTGTTTTTTTTTTAATATACTGTTTATTTCACTGCTGTACTGTCAGTGTATTTATTGGAGGAAGCTGTGATTGTTTTATCGACCAAAATATCTTTTTGTGAATTGCTTTTATCCAATTAATAATAGCATATAGGCAATAAAGGCATATGCATCATACTAACAAAATGTGAAGGGAATTTTCTCAGTAAGGCTCTTTTTGATGACATTTAATACTTAGGTGCCTACAAATTCCGTGGGCTGGTGAAAAAGAAAGAAAACACATCAACAGGCAGTAAACTTTGTTCAGCAGTAGAGAGTATAAGCACAAAACAAAGCAAGCAAATGTAAAAACATATGAACACAAAAATAGCATTCCAAACTGGAAATAAATCTTTACTTCTGTGCTGCGGGTGATTTTATAACTCTGGAATTCCTACCTGTGTGTAGAGAGGGAGGGGAGAAGAAGGAAAGTTCTTGTACACTAAGGACCATATGCAACTTATTACAAGTACTAAAGGTATGGCAGATCTCCCACCACAAGAGAAAAGCTATTTCTTGAGTTATAAATGCAGCAGTTGACATAGGAAGAAGATGATTGCAACCATTTAATAGCAATATATTTAAAGTAAGATGGCATTCCTTATATTTAGAGGAAGATGAAACTTGAATATATTCAAATACTCCAAATGTTTTCACAAGCTAGTAATTAAAACTTTTGGGAAGTGTTAATTTTCTGAAAGCATTCTCTCTCTCATAATCCTTCTCTTTTGTATCTTTATGATCTGATTGCAAGGTTTTTTTTTCCTTTTTTTCTTTTTTTGCTTTATTTTGTTACAGAGCTACTAAATTGTCACTACTAATTCATATAAGAGTAATTCTTCATACAGCTTCCGAAGATTTAGCTAAAAGTCCTCAAAAGTATTTTCAAATAAATGTGTATGCACTGAAGTATATTCAGTCAACAGATGTTGCATTGTCTACCAGTGTCTAATACTTACCATAAGGCTCTTTTATTGTGAATGTCTCTTATTTTCAATATTAGGGCACCTTTGTAAATAAATAGGGAGAGAGAGAATGGTCCAGATGGAGAACTCGTTTTGAATCCTCTTCCTCAAAAACTGCCGGTGCATGTTCATAATTTGATAGTGCTGCATTATGGATTAGCTAGTGAAGGCTATTGTACAGTGAGCACTGCAGCCATCTCATTGACCTCCTTGAGGTCCGAGTGTATAATCTGTGTGACACCAACACTGCTGCCAAACTCATGTTTAAGCGTTGCGGCAAACCAAGTTTTTGAAAGAGCTGTATTTATAAGTACAGATGGAATATTGAATTCTGCAAAATGTAATTCCATAAATAGCATGTTTTGAAATTACTAAAGCTATAAAGAAAATAAAAGTAGCTTTCATTCTTTTATTTATTTATTAGGTTCTGTGTGAACAAAAACTTAGATATTAATGAATTAATTGTACATTCATACAGACTGATGACCTATGTATGAAGTATTAACTTGATTCAATGCAAAAGGCCTATGCAATTAAGACTGAAATATTTTTAGTAGAAAATGTTTGATTATAACTAAAATAAGAATAATCTATGCAAATCTATGCATTAAATTCTTTTAAATCCATAAATTAATTGCATACTTTGGATAGGAAGTGTTAAATCGAGAAGATAAAATTCTAGAAAACTATTTAAATCTGATTATAAACTCAGGGTCTATCTAAATGTAGATTTTGCATTTCCGTAGATGACTCATATACATGTAGAGTAGGAATTATTTTGCTGACACAAATTTCCTGAATCCTATATCCTTTCATCTCTTTTACATTAGCACAACCTGGTCATGTGACATAATAACAGCAATGGCATGCAAAGAGTCTCTCTGCTTAAGTTCTTGGCTAAAGGATCTGAATCCTGTAATGGACAAGTTTTGTAAGAGTAACTAATTCTACTTGGAGAGCTCTGTGTGGTTGGCTTTTACTTTGTTGAGATGAAGAATCTCTCTTCAGAAAAAAAGCACCATTTGGATTATAAAATTTAGAGAAATGCAAACTTCAGATGGAAGCAGTTTGAAGCCATAAATTTTGTAAGAGAAGATTGTAAAGTGACAGTAGGGAAGGAGTTTGTCTGTCAAATATAGATGTAAAGAAGAGCTGGGGAGAAAGAAAGCAAATTAAACTAAAGAAAATGAATCTTTGCATACAACCTTGAATGGCTGAAATATGTTATATCCTCACATACCTTTTCCACTGTCACTTTCTATCACTTTATGTCTCTTCTGTGTTCAACTTTTCCATACCCTCTCTCCCTACATGTCAGTTTTCCTTTGGTTTATCTTTCACTTTCTGATTTCCTCTTAAATTGCTGCATTTATATATCTGTCTCTGACTATGTGAGTGCCAGTTGTTTTTCTAGCCTTGTCTTCCACCTCTTGTTTTATTAGTACTTATTTTATACCTCAAGTGACCTTGCTTTTCATCACATTTTTTCCACACCAAATGCTTTGGTTGCCCTTACTGTTCACTGTTTTATTCACCACCTATTCACAGTCACAACTCTTGTATATGTTCGTAACAATAGTGAGGAAAAACTGTTGCTGGAAAGGTCAACAGAAGTCAAGATCAAAATGCCTGGCTGTAGCAGAACTGAACTTTTAAAGGTTTTGCTTATTTATGTATTTAGTCAGTTTAATCATTGTTCAGTTTTAGGCCTATTAAATTGTGGGTTTTTTCCATGTTTGTGGACTAAATAAAAATTTCATTTTTTACTTTGTACAAAATTTCTTCTCATTCTTTTGACTTCTGCTCATTTATCTTCAGGTTTTATGCTATTAATAGTGATACTGATAATTACTAGTATTAAATCCTTTAATATATTTTCCTGGCTTATAAATGAAGTTTTGTTGAACTTTAGAGCTAACCAGTAATGGATCAGGATCCATTTTGTAGACATGTTCAAATACCATCATTGAAACAAATAAGTAAATTAGGTCTTATTTCACCTCATGTTAGTTGATTGTTAGTTAATTGATTTAACTAACATTCCAGAAATTACAAATTACAGAAATTAAAAATACATTATTTAACAGAATAAGCTGAAGTAGGGTATTTGTCCATGAGCTACTTGAGCTGTTTTCTTTTTCTTTTTTGTCATGTATTTTTGCATTTTGTATTTTTACATTTTCTCTGCATATCTGTACATTGAAAACTGCATAGATTTTGGGAAGTGCACCAGCATTTACAGCTTATCTATTGAATTCATTTTTCTTTCTTTGAAAAAAAATATCCAAATTACATTACTGGCATTGTGTCTGTAACCATTTCAGATATGATTACCTCAGTGATGCACTTGCTGCTCTCCCATACACAGAATGACTTTCATTCCAAGAAACACTTGTAAGACTACTCCCACCAAAACTAAAATGATCAATCATTTTCTGCTGGTCCAGTTTTCAGCTTCATTTCTTTCTTCAAGTCAACTGAGGGATATTTCTGCATTACCAGAAGATGCCATTTCAGTTTACATCTTAAACTGTACTTTGTCCCCAGATGATGCTGTAAAATGAATTGCATTCAGGCAGAGCGTTCTCAAGCACAACTGCCTCATTTAACAGAAGCATATAACTATTCAACTCCCAATCCCTGGAGTTCTCCCTTTACTAACAGTTATAGCGTCAGACTTAAACTGGCAAGGTGTTTTGGAGAATGCAGCTTTTCTAAGCCAAATAGCTTTCACTGTGAAATACACAAAATAACATTTTCTTCCATTTTAAACAGATGACAAGGAAATGTAAAGAAATTGGAAAAAGGATAAACTTTCTTGTTATCTTCAGAGATAAGATAAAAGGATGAAATTAAGGGTTTCTCTGAGACTTTTGATAATATCAAATGGAGCAGAATCACACAGAGTCATAAAGGTTGGAAGGGACTCCTGGAAATCATCTAGTCCAAGCCTCCTGCTAAAGCAGCTTCCCTAGAGTAGGTTGCACAGGAAAGTGTGCAGGCAGGTTTTGAATATCTCACACTCACATCCCTGCAGAAGACCAAGGTTCTTCTCCAGTATCTAAGTTGTGAAGTTGAATGTTCAGTCAACTTATGTATCTTTATAGATCATGAAGCCATTGAAATGACTTGAAAGTCAATAGTCATTAGAGCTTCCTTGCTTGTGAAAATGTTCCACCTTGCCAAACGTGGTTGCTCAATCGACCTCTTGGCCAGCCACCACAATACGAAGGCTGCTTTAAAAGTAATGACTCCTATTTTACTATATTGGCCCATGACATCAGAAATGGATGTTGGTGATATGGCAGTAGAGGTGAATTTTCCTGCCGACATTCCATTACATTTTGTTGCCCTACGACAGATGGCAGCAGAGGGACAGTCTGACAAAGCGGTGTCTGACATGGAAGTGCATATGAAACAAAGGTGTGGGATCTAATTCCTCCGTGCGGAAAAAATGGCATCTATTGGCATTCATCAATGCTTGCTGAACATTTATGGAGGCCAAACAGCAAATGTGAGCACAGTGAGATGGCAATGGGTGGTGCGTTTCAGCAGTGGCAATAGCAAATTGAAAGACAAGCCGTATTCTGGATGGCTGTGCCTAGCCAGAAGAGGGTCTCAATTAGCTCATCTGCAGGAATGGGCAGATTGTGAACAGGAAACTGTGTATGGAGCTAAAAATTGGCTTCAGTGTGTTGGAAATGATGGTGGCAATGTTGGAATATAGCAAAGTTTGCATCAGGTGAGTCCCACAATTATTCAGGAACGGAAAGAACATCATATGCAAGTTTGACAGGACCTGTTGAAGAAATATGAGGCTGAAGGCAACAGTTTGCTGGATCACATCACTGCTAGTGACGAGATGTGGTGTCACCACTACAAGCCACTAAAGCCACTACAGCCACTTGGGATGGGGGAGGGTGAGTGAACAGCTGCGTGGGACTTAGCTACCTGCTGGGTCAAACCACAACAAGAGTCCACTGCTAGTCTTGGCTGGACTGTCCAACCAAACCCAATATATAGTCTGAATTTGGTGCCTTCTGACTTCCGTCTGTTCGGGCTGATGAAAGATAGACTGCATAAGCAACGTTTTTCTAGCAATTATGCTGTCATAGTGACTGTGAAACAGTGGGTCACCTCCACTGGTGCAGATTTTTACGAGTGCTTCATACAGGCTCTAGTTCATTGCTGGCAAAAATGCATAGCTAATGGTGGTGATTGTGTTGGAAAACAGTTTTGTAGCTGAGAATTTGCTCTATCAAATACTGTTATTACAGATTCTCACAATCACAGAAGGGAAAGTATAAGAATGATAGAGCTAATTCTTATTAGTGGCATTTGGTATGATAAAAAGCAAAAGTCACAAATTCAAATTCAGTATGAACATTAGAAAAATGTCTAAGGAGGGTTCACAAGAAAGGCTGTGTAAAACTGAAATACTTTATGAATCTGGGCGATGGAATCTTCATCCTTGTTTTGTGTTTTTTTTGAGACTTTCTTTATCATGTCACAGCTGATCCTATCTATTACTGTTTGTCATCCTACTCTGAGTGAAATATTCAGCTAGATGGCCTCTAGACATTCTTTGTAATCAACATTTCTGTGATTCTGTGCCTTGTATTACTGGGTATTTTCATACTTCGGTTGTCCTTGTACACTCATTTAGGTGAAAAAATGCAGTCAGGGCCTGTGACTACTACTGTGTTTATAACACATGTAGACATGACAGTATAAGAATTCAATGATAATTAAATATTTTCTTTTCTTCCCACGAGCATTGGAAGATGCTTACATATGGAGACAAGAAATGTTTTACTATCATAATCTCTAAACAGCAGCAAGAAACATGTTTTGTTATCTTCATTCCCTGGGATCCCTAATAATGTTTGTACAAATTAAAAACTGTTAATAGCAGAATACTGTAATTGATTAGCTTCCGTATGTTTACAGCTCTCTTTAATTGCTTAAAAATGTCATTTGTCAGCTTCATGTTCTATTGACAATGTTATCGATTTATCTGATTTGGGCTTTGTCTTGTCTCTCGTACATAAAACTCACATATGCAGTTCAAATGGGAAATGACTCTATTGATTTCCTTAACTTGAGCCCAAATGCTAAAGATTTTTGGATAAGCTTTCTCATTACTTAAGCCAAAATCAATAAGAGAGAGCATCTTTTAATGAAAGAGCAGTTTGAGCAACATACTTCAGAAATGGGGTCCTGTTCATCCTTTGCTTTACAAATCGATCTCCTTGGTTCCTTAAGTGAGGTCCAATTGGTTGACATTGTGGTTTGTCTTTGTGTGTAAACTTGCAGCTTCAGAAAAGAGAAGATGAGCTACAGAGACAGCAGAAGGAAACACTTACTCTGCAACAGAAAAAGAATTATCTTCTTACTGAGGTACCACGCTATATATTGTAAGAGTGTTTGTAAAATTTTTATGGAAAAAATAATATGCTTTTCAGTCCTAACTTTGTCAATTGTTATTCCTTTGTTTGATGTTATTTATTAAATTTATTTATTTACTTAAATATATTGCATACTCAAATGATACAAATAATTCATTCAGAATTATCACCTTTTATAATTTTTCTGCATGATATACTATCACTGACAACAACCTGATCGTATTGCTTTGTCAACTTGCTAATCTGTTCTGGCTTTGTTTCAGCTTTAGTTTAAAGAAACTAGACTCACCAGCTCCAGACTGAGCTGTGCAAAATGAAATCTGATATAAAAAATGGAGAGCTGAAGTTGAAGAGCTACAAAATGAACTGAGTATATCCAGCTAGTTATATGGGCAGGCCAAATGTTCAGGTACTGTACTAAGATATCATTAACTGCCTTGAACTACATAAATTAAGCTGATTATGCCTTCACTTAATTAACTGAGAATGACCTATTGATGTATAGGCAGAATAAGATAGAGACTACATGCGGCACTGTACTAAATTTATAGGTTTTCAATTAGTTCTACTATTGACTGAAACTACTTAGAAAAGAAGTTTACTTTTATGTTTTGTAGCAGGTTTTTAAATTAGTAAGTTATTTGAAAGTGTTGTTTGTTTGTATCCTCTTGAATTATTTGAAAATGATCCAGTGAAAATTGTTTATTCAAGTAAATCTAGTTTTTGCCTCACAGCAGATTAATGATTTTACAATATTAATCTTTGAAACTTTTATGAATTATTATAATTGTCTATTTATAATTATATCTCTAAAATGTTAGGCTTCTCCAAATATTTTTGAAAATATCTAATCAAATTAGTTGCTGAAAAGAATATTTTAATGAAATGAAAGGAAAATATTCACCAAAATCTGATAGTTTTATTATGAAGTGAGTTAGATATTTTCTTCAGAAAAAGTCCATTAGCTCTGATTTTAATTTAGCTCCACTTACAAAAGAAGTTTTTGCATTCTTACAATACCTCATAGCAATTGTTTTAAATAATCTCACATATATTTACAGATTTTATTCAAAGGAATATGTTGATTTGTCTAATATAGGGGACTTTACGATGTTAAATAGTCAATATTTAGTTTCAAATTGACTTCTGCTGCAGACAAGCTTTAAAAAATCATGCAATTAAAAACTGAACAGGAAAAATATATAGCTGTTGATTAGTAATACTATTGCAAAGTTTGGGGAGAAGTAATAAATTAAAAAATGTTAATATTTGATAGCAGAATTTTTACATCAAATTGGTGAATCTCTTATGGTGCTTCTTCTAGTAAGGGTCACATCTATTTTAAAAGATATTTATTGCAAACATAAAATTGTAAAACATCCTACAGGTGAGATTGTTTACTGGTTTACCAAGGAAAATGGAACATCACATATGTTTTATCACAGAAAAAAAAAGAAGTCCTTGACTAGTCACATTTGAGTCCTTTAAAAAAGTTTTCTTTAGCTCACTCTTAAGTGTAAATTTTGAGAGGTAATGTTTCTGATCTACAGATTCTGCTTCTCCAATATTCATTTATATGACTTAAATTAATGTAAAATCTGGATTTTTCATAAAGGGTACACTACATGGAAAGAAATCCCTGGGACTAAGTTGCAGTCTTCATTCAGTCAGTTCTCTTGAAGCTTGTAAACCCAGACAAAAAATTCAAAAAAATAGTATACATAGGTTATGATACCTGTGGGCTCTTTTAATTGATTGATTTATTTATATATTTAGATTGGTTTTCAACTTTTAAAATGGCAATGATTCTTTAATATGAGTTTTCCATCTTGATACATGTTTATGACATTCAGTTACCTTATGGCATAGAATTGATGTGAGGATTTTTGTTTAAACCTGCCCTTTATAATTCACTGATCACCTTATTAAAATATTCCCTGAGGTTTTCCCAGTCTGTGTTGAAGATGACTACATTGTCTACATATGCAGCACTTACGTTCCATGAAATGTGGTCCATAAGCCTTTGATATTTACTGATCATACATAGAACACATTATAGGAAATTGATATAGGTCTTTGACATCACTATGGTTAGACAATAGTGGCAGCCTCAACATCTGCTGCCCAGCTGCTGTCCAGCTGCTTTGAATATCACCAACTGACCAAGCCAACTCTATGTTTTATCTGTTGTTGATTTGTACATTAACATGTAACTTGCTACTCTATGTGATTTACATAATTTTTTGTTGTCTTTTTTATTATTTTTTTTCATTATTGATACACATCTTATGAGCTTTACAGCTTACCTAATACCTACTTGGCTCTCAGTGTTTTATCTACGTTCTCCATTCAGTTAATTTATATACCTCAGATCTTTCACTCTTCCTCTCTTAGCCCTTCTCCCTCCCTTTATTATTTCTCTGTAAACATTTGCACAGGCATCTGCCTAGCTTTCTTTCTCCTATTTCTCATTGCCATTTCTAATTATCTGGTTCATTTTTAAGCCTTATATCTACCACTAGGTTCTGTTTCTGTAGGAGGTCTTACTCTATTCTTCAGATCAAGGATGGTCAGAAATGACACTTTTCTGCCATGCTATTTTTCTTTCTCTTTTTTCTTTCTATTGATTTCAAGTGGTTCATTCACGTTAATCATCTTGTTTCTCTTTTTATACCATTAAAAACTCTTATACACTCATTTAAGTTATCCACACTATTTACTTAACTTTGTTTCCCCGTTACTTGAGAAATCTCTGCAATCTACTGGTGACTGTGTAATCTCTTTTGTTTGCTGCTTTACTACCATAATTTCACTGAACAAACATTTCAAACAAAAGTAGGAAGATTTGTTTTCTGTTCCATTAGTTGGACCATGCTATTCTTCTCATTTTGTCTCATGAAATTCAAAATTTTTCTGTAAATTTCATGTTTTTTTCTTGTCATTTTTTCTGCCACTTTTCATATGCCATGCTACTTTCCATGTCACGTATTTCAAATTCCTCCTTTTTTCAGTGATGTCAGAGTGAAATAGCAAAATATTTATTTCTTTGTTCACTGGCTATTTTTATACTTTCTATCATTACAATTCTTAAGCATTCCATATTCTTCTTGGATCCATCTTTTTCTTAAACTTGTTGGTCTTACTCCACTCTATGGTGATTAATACATAAATTGACCAGTGAGTGATTGCTGAATTTTGCTTCACAGGAAGAACGCTGATAAATGACCCTCTCCTCTCCTTCTTGTCTTTCTGACAAGATCCAGACCTTTGCATACTGTTTGACCATCAAGTTTTACAGCTTGCATATTCATGTTGTCATATTTTAAGTGTTCAGTCCTCTCTTCTTCCTATTTATCACATTCACTTATGATTAACTTCAAACTGGATTACAGATTAATTAGATCAGGAATCATGCGTAGTTTAGGGATTTTTGTATTCACCCATCATAAAAGGCTGCACCTGTATTTACAAATGTAACAGCAGTAGGGACTGTTAGTGCTTCTCATGCTACCTGTGTTCTTTTAAATAATTCTTTGGAATTGTTCAGGAGTTTGTATGAGCTTAAGCTCATTACCAATAGGCAGTCTACATGTTTAGTACCATGAATGCTGACTAAGTAATGACCATTGGCCTCAGTAACAAATAGCAGTTCATGGCATGTTTAATTTATTGGCAGGAATATAGTCAAAGTATCTAGATTCTGATTGACATTTTATCACTGCCTTAGCACAAAGAATAGTAGTTCCAATAACAATGACAACAATTTAGATTGAGGGAAGATTAAACAGAATATTTAATATTATTTTCACAAACTGAGAATAAATTTGAACATAAGCCATATTAAAAGATTAACAGGTTCCTTTCATGCAGCACAAGATATAGTATATGTTTTTCAGAGAATGATGCATAATTATTTCTGCCTGGATATTTACCTGCCTGTCAGAAATGGAGGCCTGCTGCTGAAAGTTGTGCTTTTCTAGCACAGTTTGACATGTAAGTTAAGGTCGTCGTAATTCCATAATCATCCTCGAAGGTTCTTTCAGTGTCACAGACAGCGATGGGTGTAGGCTGTGTTCTAGGTTGCAGTTCTTGGAATGTAGATTTCTAGAAGAGGCACAATAAAGAAATTCAGCTTTCAAGATTATAGCTCATTACATCTGTTATCTGTTCATGAATATTTCTGTTGTTTAGGTGGTTTCACCAGCAGGGTGAAATCTCTTTGTGTCTCCTTCCTTTCTCCTTTCTCTCCTTTCACTTCTTCCGTCAAAATGCTCCACTTTTGTGGGCAGCAGCCAGGACAGCATAGTTAGGCCATCTTATATGCAGCACAGACATCCTTTGAACACAGAACAAAAGAAGAATATATGTTGGTTCTGCTACCTACCACTGCACTAGCTTTCTAATCTCTCATCTGAGGAAAATAAAGATTTGCATCCAAGGCTTTTGCAGCACAAGCAAGTGCTTTCACCAGTTTGGAAAAACATAAGTAAATAAATAAGAGAAAGTACCATCCCTTCCTCACATCTGACTGAATGAAAGACTTCAGTTCTTTCCTGAAATCTACCCTAAAAAGTTTTGTTAAAATAAATAGTTATCAGATTTCAAAACTTTTTCTTAATTGTTGTGGAAACCAAACACTATTTCAGTTCAGCTTATGAATCACTGTAGTTAAATCCAAACTGGATTTTTTTAATAAATAATCTACTAAAAACTGACTCACACTGGTTTTCTGTAATGAACTGTGAACTATAAAAATTGATTCCATTGGTATTAATGGCTACTNAAAAAAGAGAGAGAAGAGGAAAAGCTCAGATAATATAAAAAAAAAAAGTCTAAAAAAGTCTGAGTTTGAAGAGATTTTAACACCATGTGAATTGAATGAGAGATCATCCATTCATCCATACCATTCCATCTTTTTCTGTTCGGTTGTGATTCCCTTCTGCCCGAATTATATTCTAAAATCAATTCACATACAGGATAACAACATACCATTTCTCAATGGGCTTTTATAGTTCCGGAATTGATAGGAACGGTATGACGGAAGGGAAAACACAGTAACTTCATAGAAATACAAGTGAAAAAGGGAATTCAAGATTCTCAAAACTAAGTAAACACAATCTAAGAGAATAACACTGTTTTAGAAGCAATGGATGAGAAGGAGAGTTTGGGAGAGCTCAGGGAGAGTTGTGAGCTGTAAGCAAGTCCTTTTGGAAAAGGAATTTGAGAAATGAAGTAGGAGCATTGAAAGAGTCTTTCCTTAAGAGATATTATAATTTTGTTTAAAGAAGTAATATTTTGAAAGAGAATATGCTGAGACTGTGTATTAATCTCCCATCAGACCACACTCAAAATGTGAATGTTTGGGAGGGGAATATGTCGATTAAATTGTAATATATAGAGGGGACGGGACAAAATAGGGAACACACACTGAACAGTAGATTTTCTTTCTTTGTTCACATTTATTTATTTAATATGTTTCTAATTTACTTCCTTAATTCAAAAGTGTTCTTACATTTTACTTGGTAAGTGCTAAAAACTAACAATGTTAAAAAAGAAGTATATTGAGAAATGTATCAAATGTATTGAATGCACCTTCACCAAGCTTGCAGATGACAGCAAACTGGGGCAGAAGTAAATATGCCAGGAGGAAGAGTCACCATGCAGGGAGACCTCAGGAGGATGAAAGTTTGGGACAGTAAGAATCACATGCATGGATGCTAGTGGAAAGCAAGCTAAATGTGAGCCAGTAGTGTACACTTGCAGCAAGGTAGGCAAAAGTGTCCTGGGATGCATGGGCAAGTTTTTGGCTGGAATCAAGGGATTATTTCACTGAACTTGATGCTTGCTAGGATACACCTGGAATGCTGTTTGCAGTTTTGGTTTCTTTTAATTGCAGAGAAAATTTGAAAAATTTGGAGAGGAATCTGTGGTGAGCTGCCAAGATGATTATGCTATTGGAGAATTTGGTATATGAAGAAAGGCTGAAACATTTGTTTTTTCTTTTCATCCCACAGAAGAGAAAACTTGATGTGACCTAATCACAGTTCTCCAATGCCTCAAAGGATAAATATATTTAGAGAAGATGGACATTCTCTCTTCACAAAGGTGCATGGTAACAAGAGAAGAAGCACAAGGCACAGACAACTTCAAGAGAATTCTTCAAGAGACAGGACAAGGCATAATGGCTTGGGTAGGTTTACATTAGATATAAGGACGAAATTCTTTACTTTTCTTTTGAGGAACAGGAACAGGTTGCCCAGAGAAGCTGTGGATTCCTCATTCCTGGAGGCGTTCAAGGCCAGATTGCATGGGGCACTGGGCAACCTGATATAGCGGAAAGCATCCCTGCCCATGACAGGGCGTTGGAACTAATGATCTTTAAGGTCTCTTCCAACTCTAACATTCTATGATTCTATGATTGTAACTTTGTTTTGTGATGATGATCTTTTTGTTTGGAGTTGTTTTAAGATCATTTTCCAAATTGCCACAATGACTTACCATCTTCTAAGTGCTTTTCAAACTATAGTCTCTACTCATTTATGAACAGTAAAAATTAATACTTCAGTACTTTACAAAAGATTGTTATGGTCTGTGTGAGAAATACATAGCTTTTTATCGAAGGCTTTAAAAACCCATTGGAGAGATTTTGATTTGTTTTTAAATTCTTTAAGATGTAAAAGATCAATGGCAAAGATTTATTTTTCACTTTTTTTTTGTTTGTTTCTGTTTCTGTTTGAGTTTCTTCTCTGAACTACTTATATCCACTCAGATTTTAAAGGATCTTAATATCTCAGTAATACTATATTTACTATTTTTTTTCCAACAGAAGTCACAAAACACTTTAAAAAATCATAGTGTGTAATTCTATAATAGAGATCTGGGTAACTTTGAACACTATGATTGTAACAAACATTTTAAATATTTATGGTTAGATGATACAGACACCACAAATATAAATCTTTTTACATTATTTCAACTAACTTAATTTAAAAAATCCTCTAATCATGCTATTTGTTATATCCACATTTTTATTTTAAATTTATATCAAGCTGCATATGACTTGAGTTTGGAATTCATATTTAACACTGTTCAAAAAATTTTTACAAAATGGAGTTGTAATGTGACATTCTAAAACCCATCAAAATAATACTTATATATTTTTAAAACAATATTTCAAGGGATGTAATGTGGGTGAGGACATTGAAAATATTTGTATTTTTTCAGTGGAAACTGTGAAACAACACGGAGTTCACTTCAGCAGGTGGATATCTGTGGCTGTTTATCAATTTAACACAAGAAAGTCTACTACAGCTGCATGTCAGTAACAAAGATCTCAACGACCTTAAACTTCTTCAGATGATATTTTCTTTTTCACTTATTCTGCTGAAATTTAATGTTATACTGTTACAGCAATATGGAACTGTTATGGAATATAATGTTATGGCAATACTTAATTATTTTGGGCACACAGTATAGAAAGGTTAAGCCTGTTCATTGTGCAGGACACTCGCCTTCATTTTAGAACTTTTTTCCTGAATCATCTGTTTTGAAATATATTTCCATAGAAGTCTTCCAGGCCCTTAACAAATTGAGAATAAAGGGCTTGACAAGGGTACTTTGCTTTTTACATCACAAGTGCTAGATAGCAACAGTCCGTGATCTATTTTCACTGGGAGAAAATGGAACAAGAATAACATAACCTGTTTCCTAGCTCAGCAAACAAATTAAGAATGATGGGAAGAAAAATCACAGAATCACAATCACAGAATTGTAGAGGTTGGAAGGGACCTCGAGAGATCATCGAGTCCAACCCCCTGCCAAAGCAGGTTTCCTACAGCAGGTCACACAGGCAGGCATCCAGATGGGTCTTGAATATCTCCAGAGAAGGAGACTCCACAACCTCCCTGGGCAGCCTGTTCCAGTGCTCCGTCACCCACACCGTGAAGAAGTTCTTTCTCATGTTTGTGCGGAACTTCCTATGCTCCAGTTTTTGCTCTGTTTTTTTTTGCTCTACCAGGGTAGAGAAACCCTTTTAACCTAGTGGACTACACTGAGCCAGCTGCTCCTTAGAGTAGCACAGGAGAATAATTAGCCCATTGTTACTGGTGCAGCATCCACCACGTTGACTCAACAAAGATCCTCTCCCTGCACTGCCATGCAATAAAAAAGTGTAGGACATATTGTGTGATGCCAGGTAAACAATTTTGGTATTGTGTTAAACTTGTAATGGGATGTGCTGATAAGGACCAATAGCAGGGAAAGAAAGAGATGAAGGTAGACTAAGTAGGAACAAGCTTGGGAAAGCAGAGGGAAAAGAGGATTAAGGAGCACATGGTGGTCACTATGATTGTCTAACTGAGCCCTGCACTTTATTACCTGAACATACCCTGCGTTTGCATTAAATCCTGTTTCTAACTGCCTTGTATGTGGTCATGCTTTCAGGCTATCCTGAGCCTTTATGTGTGGATAGCAGCAAAATTGGAGTTGTGCTAACAAACGAGCAAATGAGTAGGATTAATAGATGTGTCAGGTGCTAGAGAGTGAGAGATTATGGTCTGAGGGACCTGTGGGTCTGGGTGTCAAGAAGTAGATGAACCAGTCTGGGAACTATGCTTAAGCTTAGTGCCTAGGACCAAGTACTGGACAGCCTTTATCACTATGAGCCACTCTCACTGTGCAGATTGTGGCTGGCCGGTTGTGTATTGTTTGCATCTTGTGTTTGCAGAAGCCTTGTTTCTGTCAGACTGGGACAAGAGAAGTCCCCAAGCCCATCACATTCATCTACCCTACATGCATTGTTACACTGTCTTTGTGGCAGGCCCTGACTGGCTCATCTGCAAGCACAGGGCAGTGACAAGCTGGGCCTTGCTGCAGTCTCTCCGACTCAGTGGAGTGAAAGAGATGAAGTAAGTGTCTAACGATAATACTTCATAGTAAGTTAGGCTCCATTAATCTTTCTGCTTGTGAAACCAGTAGTTCATACGATTATTCTTCTTGTATTTTTTTTTAAACAAAAGAATATAATAATGTCTGAACAGTACAAACTATTTTACTGCTGTTTCATGAGTTAGATTCTAATATAATTTTTTTTTCTAACATAGCTTTTCTCTTTTAATTATTTTCATCGTATTCAAATGAAAACTATTTGAACTAAAGTAAAGGGGACAATACTCAACTATCAATAAATGGCATTTTATTATTTAAGTATTCTGATGTTTTTTTAATTTCCTTTATTTCATATCTATAAATTTAGATAAACCAATATTTATGGTTCAGCTAAGTTTAGATCTGTCTATATATCTTGGAACTTCGTAAAGTCAGTATTTGTGTTTTAAATTTTACAGAGGTTTTTCAAATGCCTATTTAGAATAAATTAATACATGTTTTCTAGTAAAGACTGTTTCAAAACACTGCTAATTGATTTGCCATTTGCCAGACTTCTAATTCTTTTTTAGAAACAGTCATGGTACTCACAATCTCCTTTTTGCTCAGTTGTGGTTCTTAGCATGCTCAAGTGTCTTAGAGAAAAACAATCAAAACTTTAAAATTAGCCTTTGTTAGACAAGTCCATTGAGGATAAACTCTCTTTGTGGGAAATTGTAATTGAAGCAATAGATTTTTATTTCATTTTTGACAATGTGAGCAGAGTTGAAAAATGTACCTTTTAATCTGCAAAATGTAATACTGTTTAAACATTATGTTCAAAAGTGTGTTTGTTAATGATAACTAGAATGTACTGTTTTGCTATAAGTTGTTTTTGGAAGATTTTCATTTGAAAAGTGTCGGCATTTCTTAAACTTGGATGCACAAACCTAGGTTCTCAAGTGTATGTTAGCTACATATGGCCTGATTATGAGAAATACAGCCAAAATGCTTAAGACTGTATATCAGTTATTTCTGAAGATAAATTACCCTTTGAAGGCAGTAGCTAAGTAGTATTTAGATGTTATGCTGGATCACTCAGGATATCAGCATCTTCCCTTGGCAAAGTCCAGAGACAAATAAAATTGTAGGTATAACCTTGCCAGTCTGCAGTGCTTATTCTACCACAGATAGCTTAGAGTTCCTACACAGACACTACTCATACCCTGAAAGTGAGGTAAAATGGTAAAATCAACTTTCCAAGTAGCAAATATAAATAATAATATATAATATAATTACTGGAATTTATAAAAGATCAGAAAATAATCAGGCTGATTTTTTTATTTAGTGAATTTAATCATGTTATTTGAACACACAAACAGCATGTATGGACTGTCTCTGAAATGTTATTTGTAACAAGGATGCACTTCTTTTTACACTTTGTATTCTTTGTCACTTCTTATATTTTTGGTGATTCTTGAATGTTTGGTGCTGTGAATATGACCTGTGATTTCACAAATGGACTAATTGAATTTAAGACTGATGGAATTTGCAGTAAATTCACTACAGCACAAGCGAAAACATAAGAAATTTTATTGTCTAAAATGGCTCAATGTAAGAATCATCTTTTTTCATCAAATACTATCTTGCATTTAACTACAAAACAAGAAAGTTAATTTGCCAACCCTATTTTTAAGTATCCAAATGACAGCAAAAGTATTTTTAATCAAAATTGAAGAAGCTGACTTTTAAAAAATGTTTGGCTGTAAATCCCATCTCAAACAATATCTGTTGTATATGGACTGACTTACAGAAAAAGAAAAGTTTTTATTCTAGGAAGTCCAAAATGAATATTCTTTTTTCTTTTTTTTTTAATTTATTTTTATTTAATTTATTTTGAAAATAGAACATTGAGTATTTTATCAAAGAACCTTACAATAGAATCTATTGCACAAAAATGAAACCCACTGTTGTATTCGGCAAAGGTATAGTAATTTGTCAAATGCAACATTTAAGAAATATAATTGTCCTTTTTTGGTCACTATCATATTTAAAATGTGCTGACCACATATTTTTTACAATAATATAGTTTCAAAGATGATATTTTTTTCAGAACTACATTACAGTGAATTACTGTTATATGTGGTTAGCTTTTCTTTCTTCTTTGTAATGGATTTTATTGTACTTTGTAGCTTGCCAGTGTTTGACTGAAGACATTTTCCCTGTGAAGGCAGACATGTTTCAGTGCCTATTTTGCTTTGTTAAACCTAATAGTTAACTTTGTTATTATGCCTATATGAATACTAACACTGTAATAAAAATCATTTTAATAGTCCTGTGAAGCAGACCACATAAACCAAGAACATTTATTTTCATTGAAGGCATGTGCTAATTTTTTATTAAGAGATACATTAAACATTGATACATCCAACCTCTGATTGAACCTTCAGAGTTGTCACATATAGGGATAGCTGAAGATTTATTATGCAATATAAAATTAGGCGTGTACAGTAAGCTTCATAATAAATGACCTTTGCAGACTGGAGATTGCCACATAGAATAGTTTCTTTTGTTGCAGTAGAAAAGGATTTTAAAAACGAATGTAGAGACATAAAAGTTGGAAATCCTAAAGTGAAAATATTCCCAGAGAAAATCCAATACTGTTTCATGTTAAGACTGTCTTTCAGTGATGGAAAATCAAAATATGATAGTTAGACAAATATCTTTTGGCAACACTTTTTTCATATGCTACTGATAAGAATACAGCTGGATGAGATAATAAATCTGACTGGCTGAGATTTTGTTATCTATCAGGAAATGCTTATTAAAGATTTATTAAGAAGCTCACTGTAAAAATATTTCTGTGGTGCGTATAAAGTGTAAGTTAATGGAACAATGAGATACCTTGGTAGAAGTAAATATGTATTAAACAGTAAAGAATAGTATAGCATAACAGAAAGGTTAACTTCTTTGTAGCATATTTAGATCATTACTTATTCTTATCTCCGTCTTTTCTGTTGATTTAAATACACAGCTGGAAGACCAAAAGATGATTGTTCAAGAGCACAAGCAGCCTTCAGTGGACAATTGGAGTGTGCCTACAGCTGGAGAAGCTCACTGGTGTGACGCCTTTGTTGATCATAAATCTGATTTCACAGGACTTGAAAAGAAGGTACGTCAAGGATTTAATACAGCTTGGCCACAAAATAGCAGTGACAAAAGATCTCATAATGAACCTATCAAAAGCAACATGCAAAGTATTTTGAAAATGATGCTGTGTGTGAAACGTAAATGAATTCTGGTTTTATTTTTAGCTGTAGAAACCATGGTAATTAAACAAAAGGAGATTTATAAATGGTGGGAAAAAAGCATTAAGTACAAACTCTGCTTTTTCCCTGATTAGTTAACTGTAGAAATATAATGAATTTTACAAGCTACTACCTAATATTATAATAAAGAAAGTTATTGCATTGTGTGACTTGTTTATGTTGAGTAAAATTAGTAGACCTAGGTATAAACTTTGTTTACCTGTGAAACAGGGAAAGTGTGTCAGCACAGTAAGAATGGAACATTTCTGTCTATTTAAATTTAAACATTTTTTTAAAAAGTAGGTAAATAAGCTTACTGTTTACAGATCAGGCTTTTGTAATTGAGCACGTATTTCCATAACTAGTGCTTTACTTATACCATAATTTATATCATAATAAATAAATTAAAATATAATAAAAAGTGTTAAAGTAAGACCATTTTGCAGAATAGAGCTGGTGTAGACACCTTAACTTTGGTGAAATTACTTGGTAATGCCTGTGATGTGAGAAAGTCATTAGTGATGTGTCACTAGAATTGTGAATAGTGTTGTGTATAATTTTTGAACCCTATCATTTCACAATAAGATAGTGGCAGATAGTCTAAGTAATGGCTTATAGTATGTACTACTGCTACCCAGGATGCATTTGGTTAAGGCTTCACTGCAAGGTAATAATTTTGTCTTCTGTCATAGAAATGGAAATATATACTTGCTGCAGCCTGACAACAGGATAGATGGAATAGATGTCCTAAACATGATTAAAATAACTTAATATTTATTTAATTATGTAACAATGTCAACATAAACTAGAAAAAAAGGAAAAAATATAGTTTTAATTAATAAAAAGTATAGAGATTTGGATTATTAGATTGATGAACACTTGTCTCCAGTACATGTAGTGTTCATGGATTGCACCAAGGTTATCAGCTCCTAGGTATCTGCTTTGCAGAGGAAGCAGCGAAAAAAGAGTTTATTTGAGTGCACATACATTTCCATGTCCTGAGTTAGATTTTGTCTACATACAATATGTATGTAGAATAACCTATATCATAATGTCTCTGAATTTTCACTTTCTGTAAAGAACTCCAGTTGTGGAAAGTGTAAATCCATTAATAGATTTCAGATGGTATAAATGTCACTTCAAAAACTGCTTCTTTTATAAGTGGTGAAAAATTTAATCTTTTTTTTTTCCTTTTTTTTTAAATGTACTTAGAACATTTTTACAGTGCTGTAATACAAGATCCACAGCTACTCACAAGGAGTATCTGGAAACTTCTCTTCTGGATGGGCTCTTGATACACGGTTGCTGAACTTGAACGGCATGACTGAACCATGGTACAAACTAGCACTGTGACTGTCAACACTTTCAACAGCATGAACTACTTGTTTTTGCTTGAAACTGATAGCAGTCACTTACTTTAAATTTCTCCTATGTGCTGTTGTATTGACAAGAAGTGATATCACCTCTTCAACATGTAGGGAGCATGTGTTGTTTTGCTTTTGTCAGGCAAATCTGTTTTATATAATATTCACCGAAAATATTTCAGTAGCCTCAAAGACTTTGTTGTCCATTGTTATACATAAGATAGATTAAGCTAAAAGGAAAAATAATACAATTGAAAAAAACAATACTGGGTAAGTTAACTGGCTATTTTTTAAGTGAAAGTTTCTTGTTATGCACTGTGCTTCCTTTCAATATCCTGTTGCTTTACTAAGCAGTATTCTTTTCTCTGGTCAGTTTTTGATATGGTATGCATTGTGGTGATTGACAGCACTAGTAAATTACTCTTTAAACTGTGATGCAAGACCTCTCAAATATTTTGACATTCAATTCTGCTATGAAATTTACATATAATACCCCATATGTATCATTATTCAAGATACTTTATTATGTGTGAGAATATAGGACTCTGAATGGTAAATAACTTGTGGATTATTATTATCTCAAATTTAAAGACTGATTGATGATTTTCCTATAGTACTGCAGAACTTTGTCCTACGGCTATGAAATATGGATTTACTGGCAAAGGAATTCGTATCTGGTGGTATAGCCAGTCAAATGAGTCTTGTCTTAAAGCAGGAAACTTGGTTCTGTCTTTTTTTTTTTTTAAATTTCTTTTACATACCCTTGTTAAAAATGAGGAAGCGAGAGTTCTACGTTTCTGTGCACAGGCCAGATGTTCCCTATATGTCTATGAGGATAAAATGGTCACATCTTTACAATGGGACTGAAACACTATTGCCAAGCTCTGAGTCACAGTACAAATACAGGTATACTTGCAGTTCTGTGATGTCCTGCATTTCTCAGCAGGGTTCCATCACCTTTTAAGGACAAAATAACATGCTCTTGCCCTTCCATGAGGAGAAAACAAAGCAAGTAATATGGATTGCTGAAGGAATCAGAACTGTGAAGCATGCTACCAACTGCACTTGCTCCACAATAGACCTGGCAGATACCAGTCAAGGTCAATATATGAATATAAACATTTTTGCTTTTCTGTCTCCTCATCAAGAATCATATTGAAGCCATAATTCCTAGCTTTTATATGGTCTTTCTCCTCCCTTTTTTTCATTGTGGCTCTTCTACTCATTTAAAACCTTTCATCGTAAATGTCACAGCTATTATGTATTGCGGACAAAATGGATGAATGTGAAGAGTTATATCAGAAATCCCTATAGCTCTCTAATACCTCTCTAATACTCTACCTGCTGATGGACTTTTCAATTTACACTTTTGGGGCAGTTTGCTTTAGAAGCAAGAGCAGAATGGTGGAGCTTTAGCTCAGCTCCAGCTAAATTAGTGACTGGGACAAAAAAGGAGCCTATATTTGTAAAGTTTTTCTTTTCTTTTTTTCTAATAGTTCTTTTACCTACTGGCAGAAAGGCAACAAAATTATCCCAGCAGCAGATGTAATCCCTTGATATTGTGATTCTGAATATAGACACTCCTGGGGCATTAAGGATATATAAAGGTTATATTTCTTTCACTTTTTGTAACTAATTGCAACATTCTTGATAAAAGATAGAACAGGATGGAAATTGTTTTGCTCTGGCTTCTCAAAATCTTTGTTTTTCCTTACAAAGGCATATAGCAGACGATAGACAGATTAGAGTTACCTCTCCTCAGATGTATTTAAACAGTTAACGATCCTTTGAAATAAAGACATTTGTTCTGTTTGATGAATTTGAGTATTTTTCCAACTCCTTTGGTGTGTTTGTTGGTTAGTTAGTTAGTTTTGTTAGGCAAAAAAAAAACTTTTGGACACACTGTATCTGATTTGCTCAACTGATGTGAAGCTGCTGCAGCCTGTGTTTCCAGTCCAAGCCAGCAGCAAGGTTGAACACAAATTCACAACAGGCCCACAGGCCCACATATATATAATGCATACGCATACATATGCAGCTGGTCACACAGATCAATGTAGACAGAAAACCGCACTCATACAAACACAAACAGCATCAAAGGCTTTATTCTATTTATTCCCTAGCTTATCAGGATGAAAGTCAATTATTGGAAAATATATACATATATGTACAGTACATATACAGTATGGCTCTGTCCAGTAACTGTCCTTGGATGCAGTCTGTCCGGTAACTGTCCCCTGAATCTCTGGGAGTCCCAGTTGCCTCACACACAGGGACACACATGTGCAAATAGGTTTCTTTGGTAGCTGTTGACCTTGCCAATTACCAAATGCCACATTGGCCCCAGCAGCTGATTTGGCCCTCCTTGTCCCTGCGGTAGCCATCTTAATGACCTTTGGTCTCTCCTGTGTCTGGCCCAGATTTACATCTTCTTTGATACCTGGATCCCAAGCCTCTTATCCTGCACGCTGACCAATCCAGCTTGGTACTCTCTAGTGATCATACATTGACACATACTCACACAATATGCAGGTGCTCCACTCTTCTTTGCTGCTAGCACCCCAGGCGCATTGTCCCACTATAACCTGTGGTCTGACTCCAATTGCTGATACCCCATGCACACACAGAAACATAGAATAGATAGCTTTTTGCCCTAGAAAATAGTATTAAATGGCGGTTAATGCAAAGACTCAAAAGGCTGCAGTGATGAGTTAGAGGACATGGCCAGATGAAAGCACTGGTCAGAGGCTTGTTTACATGGGATTGGCCCTGCTTTTCCTCCTATTCTTCTGTTTTGCCACACTTGTTCCTTCCCAAGTCACCTTGATCCCTCCCTTTTCTTGCCTTTGGTCTTTCCCCAAACATTGCATCGTACAATCTCCAAATACTCTTCCTGACTTCTCATAATCAGTTTTGTATTCTCCCACAAATCTACTTAGAGCACATCACAGAAAGTTCTATGTGATCTCCAAATTCTTTTGCCCATTATTCCATAGTAAGTACCGTAAGTCTTCAGGCAATTCTCCTCTTGTTTGCAAGGCGTCCTGCTGAGAGTTTTCCTGTTTTTTGTGAAGGATGAGGCATGAATTTGTTGTCATTGCCTATACTTAGGCAGTAGCCAATTTCACGTGCTCTGTTTCCTCCGATTAGCTTACTAGGTTCATAAAATAGTTCTTCTGATATTCTCTAGGACTCTGTTTTTGTGGCATTCAGATTTTAGATATATGATGTAACACACTGTTTCTAAATTGATACTATTCTCAAATGGAGTTAGAAAAATATTTCCGTAAGAGTAATTACGATCATTCTTGGGGCTTATATTCTGTTTGAAACAGTGGAGTTCTTCTGCATAAAAATTCATTCAAAAAGATTGGAATGGCTTTGTTTTACAATTTTTTATTTTTATCACACCTACTTTTCTGATGTAGAAGACTTCTCTTTCAGTATCAGAGCAGTCCTCACATTTAATGTATCTTGCATATAAGGTAGAGACCCTTTTCATTAGGTGAAGGCTCAGATTGAAAAAGGAAGAAATTACAGAATTCTTTCAGAGTGTTTTGCCATGTTTTCTGTTTGATTTGGGCATTTATATAATCAAATAGCTAATGAGACCACATTTCCAACTAAGATTATGTTTTGACAGTTGTTACTCTGTAATAACAGTAAGTTATATGTGTGTATGCATAAGGACTTTGATGTAAAGCATCATACCAAAGAATCTTCAGTGGGAACTTAAGTCCAACAGTTAGTTCTCAAGTGTGAAGACTTAAAAACACCATTGTTAATATTAAATGCATATTTACTTTTACTTACATATTAGCAATGCTGTGAAGAAAATTCTCTAAAAATTGCATTGAATGATGCAAAACAACTACATTTCCCATGTTTTTGTCATGTAGTTTGATGATATTTCTAAAGTGATGACAGTATATGTGTCAAATATTTCCAGGGTGGTGTAAGCCACTTTACCCAATGCATTCAAAGAGGACACACATGCAAAGAGAGTGAGTTAATTTCATAAGTCATTGATGACAGCGTAACCACTGAGTAGCATAACAAAACAGTGCAACAAGTCAATTATATGTTGTCATCACTAACGTGTGAAAATACCTTCTTAATTCTCCCTCCTCCAGCTAGGACCATGTTCTTATTTACAGCACAGAAGATTTGCTCTGTAATTCAGTGTGTCACTTGAGGGAATTTGTGGGAAGAAAGTAAACAGAGACAGACATTTGATGTTGTCCAGAATGTGAAACAGACCCTTTTCCATTTTACAGGAGCTACGCTTCTGTATATGCATTTTCAAATTAGAGGGAATTACAATAAGAATTAATCTAAAGATAAGGAAAGTAAGACTTCTAGGTTCAGTTTCATCTGAGTTTCAGTTTCAGTCACCAAGAAACTGGAAACTAGGTGGCATCCACAAGTGAACGCAGTTTATGAGGAGCAAACTGTAATTATATTAAATATTTATAGTGTGGTGACTGGATGGCTACAACTGGTAATAGAATACAGAACCTTTAGCCTCTAAGTGACCAATTTCAGTCTGACCTCGGTCAGTTGTGACTGAAGGTTGCTACCATGTGACAGTTATTGGTGGCCTATGTGAAATGTGTTGCTAGTCTTAGCCTAACT
>WBMW01004316.1:17815-22815 GCA_013396635.1 Penelope pileata | reverse complement strand
TAAAGATTAGAAATAGTGATAAAATCATTGCTTGCTGAAGCAAACAGACTTTGAATCCAGCTATGCACATTAGAAGGATGTTACACACTGCACACTTTTAATAATGATCATTTAGAAGATAATTTTAGCATCCACACAAGGGAAAAATGGATTTTTGATGAGTTCTTATATGACCATATGTGGTATTAGTCAGTGTGAGGTATTGCTAGCGAGCTCATTGCTTTCAAAAATCAAAGTTAAATGGTTCATCTATCATCAGAATTTGTGTCTGGGCGACTTGTCTGAACATCAGTATGATTTATGGTTTGAATTGGAGGAGTCAACCATGCATGTTTCTTAGTTTATCGTTTTATGCTGTCTTCAATTAAATGTCTATAAACACAGTGATGGCTTTATGACATTGTCCATCAATAAAGACCATCAGATTTTGCATGAGAATATGTAATTTTCAGAAAAAATAATGACCTTTTGACTTCTATGTGCCCTGTTGTACACGTAATATGTATGACATGTTTAGACTTCAGTTTTTATCCCAGATCCATTTGATTTTAATCTTACAGACCAATTAAGACAGTGACCATATTTTATTTAACATAATTCAGATAGACTACCATCTAGGATTTTTTGATGAAACTATCAGATGGTGATATATTCTGTAATAATAGTCAGATATAACAGGTGCACATCTCTAAGAGTATTTAGAAAATGTATTATTTTAATTGTCCTAAAACAAATTGAAAGTGATCTCAGAACAGAGTATTGCATATTGATTCTATATTTGCTTATTTTACCAAGTTTTTTTTTTTTCTAAGACAAAATAATGCATACATTAAAGTTAAATTAAACCATTCTGCAAAATTGATGAATACTAAAAGAACATAGGCTCTCATTTTCTTCAGGGACATTGAATAATGATACTTTCACTCTTCATATTTATGAATTACAGTATAGTATACACAGTGGCAGCATATGGAGGTTGAATCATTTTCTGCACAGCTGTGCCCTGATATTGCTGTTGACAGCTATGCATTGAAAAAAAAATAGTATTCCAGTTCTTAAGGCTATACTGAATATCTTTTTTTGTGTGGTTTTATTGAGAAAGTGTATATTATCTGATGTTTTTTCATAGGCCAGGTAAGCTAAAGGTGGTTACAGTACCATTTATCTGAAATATAGTTAGTATAGCTTTTAAGTGAATTCTCTACGGAAGAAGGAAATATTTCATATGCAAAATCTAGCTAACACAAGCACCCATGCTGCTATCATCATGCATATTACTATAGGGGGAATGTATGAGACATGAGCAAATAGATATTTGCTGAATGTTTCAGCAACACAGGTTAGTGAAAATCATAAACATAACATATGCTCATTCCTGCCTGCCTAATATTCTTCTGAGCCTTTGTGGAGATGCCTGCTGTAAATTTTTCTGTCCCATGAGGCCATGAGCTGAATTCATTTTGCATTTGGTGCATTCTCACAAGTTACAAGTTGGCAGACACCAGATGGTGCTAGGGAGACAACTGTCAAAAATCTATACAAACTTAAGCCAAACAGAAGTTAATAGTATCTGAGGTTTTGCAGTTGAGTAGGTGTCTGTTGCTGGGTAGCCAGATCTTCTTTTTGTCATAACGATTAACATCCATGAAAGTGTATCTTCTCAGGCTATTTCTCTCTCTGATGCAACATTTTTTTCAATGGCTTCAGTACCGCCTAGCTATAAGATACCTCCATATAAACAAAAATATTCCGTATCATTTCTTGTAAGGCCACAATCCACTTTAAATGAACATATCCTAAAAATTAAATGAAGCTTGCTGGATAAGTTTTTGGTTTTGTTTTGTTTTGTTTTGTTTTTAAGTTCTATGCCATGTTGGCCAGGCTATCAGATTTACTTTCTTCTTTTTGAGAGTAGGAAACTTTCCACCCAAAGGTGTATGCAGTCATCTGTACCACAGAACTTTTGGCCTCCAGTATATGATTATTTTGGAGACTTGATTTGGTAGTTCCCTATATAGTCCTCATTGCAATTAGGGTTTTCCATTGCCAAACAACTCAAACACAATTTGATTGTAAAGCAATACTTTCTGAATAAACACCTAAGGGACCTATGGAAGGACAAAATCAGTTGGGCAGTGTTTTTTGTGTTTCTTGTTTCTTCTTCCAGTGTGGGTTTTCTCTGAAAACCTGTGCATGTAGAGAACATTTTTATGGAGACAGCTGAGAAAAGCTTTCATAAAAGAAAATCAGCATTATTATGTCTTTGTTAGTTCTCATTTGATATCCAGGATGTGAAATTCATGCTGTGGATGTTGATCCCATTATCAACAAGATGGTATTTGTGATATCTGTCACCTGTTTTCAGAATGGTAATTTCTGCATACTAAGAGTCCAGTTACTGTTAGATGTGTTGAAGTCCTCATACCACAGAGAGCGCATGAAGCAGTACTGTAACATTTTTGAGGTGGTGGCAGCCTGTGACCCATCTTTTTAGGACTAGACATATAAACTTAATCACATTACATATAGAATGTCTGACAGTGTTGGAAATGACAGTAGTTATCCATACATTCTGGACTCAGGGAACTGATATTTCACCATATGGGCTTAATTTAAACAGACACTCAAGTAACTGTGTTTTACATTAACAAACAGCCAGTACCTGAGAACAGCCTCCAGTACATGGAATCCTTACAAATGTGACAGGAAGCTGTACTGTACAAGTCATCCTTGTTTTGTTCTATTTAATAGTCAGCACTTTCTAATGGAAGCCACATGGTGCTGTGGTTATTTTATTATTTTAAGCACAGAAAAGAACTACAATATGTGCTGAACAGCTTTTCATGCTAGTATATCTGAGAATCACAAGAAGATCTATGACTTAAACAAAACTGAACTCTGTAGAATCACTGGATGATAAGCTTATAGGAGAATTGAAATGGAATGGGCCTCAGAAGGTCTCTGGTCCAACCTTCTGCTCAAAGCTGGCTCAGCTATGAGGCCAGACCAAGTTTTTTGGAGTTCTACCCAGCCTAATACAACCTCTTCGAGTGCTTGATCCTCCTCATGAACACTCTCCAGCCCAAAGCTGTTTCAACTGGAGAGTTGGGCAGAGAGGAACCTGATGAAGTTCAACAAAAGCAAGTGTAGAGTCTTGCACCTGGGGAGGAATAACTGCATGCACCAGTACAGGCTGGGGGATGACCTGCTGGAGAGGAGCTCTACAGAGAGGGACCTGGGGGTNTCTTCACAGTGCAGGTGACGGAGCACTGGAACAGGCTGCCCAGGGAGGTTGTGGAGTCTCCTTCCCTGGAGATGTTCAAGACCCGCCTGGACGCCTACCTGTGCAACCTGCTGTAGGGAAGCTGCTTTGGCAGGGGGGTTGGACTGGATGATCTCTCGAGGTCCCTTCCAACCCCTACAATTCTGTGATTCTGTGATTCTGTGATTCCAAGTAATGTCTGTTTCCTTTCATCCTCTCTATTGTGATGCACCATTTTGAAAAGCCCAACTACATCTTAATAACCACCTAACAGCTACCGTCAAACTGCTGTGAGTTCCCTCCAAAGATATCTCTTCTCTAGGTTGAACAAATCCATATCCCTAGCCTCTCATTACAGGGAAAGAGCTCTTGGTCTCTGACAGTGGCCCTCTGATGAGTCACTCCACTTTGTCCTCATTCTGCTTACTGCCTGTTCTTCTACTAATAAAGCCCAGGATGCTGTCAGCCTTCTTTGCTGCCAGGGCACAGTGCTGGCTCACGTGCAACTTACTGTTTGCCAAAAGCTGCAGGTTATTTCCAGTAGAATGGCACTTCAGTTAGTCTATCTCCAGGCTGTATCAATACAAGGGATTCTTTCTTCCCATGGAAGAATGGAAAGACTTAGCCTTATTTTATTGTTGGATATCATAAGGTTCATGTTTGTTCGTTCCATCAGCCGGTCCAAATCCCTTACTGAATCCTTGCTCTCAGCTCTGTTGACTTGTCCCCTCAGTTTGGTGTCCCCAAGAAATTTGATGAAAGTGCACTCCATTGCCTTCTCTTGATCACTGATTAAGATATTAAGGAGAAATCCCAATACAATCATCTGTGGTATGCCACTTGTTACAGGCCTCTGGTTAGAGGATGACCCATTAACCACTAGCTAAACAATTTTTAACCATCTACCTGTATATTCATCTCGACCGTGATGACTTAACTCAGATATCATGGGAGACAGTGTTGAAGGCTTCGCTAAAGTTGTGATAGATTACATCCATGGTATTATACAGTGATTGCTTAAGGGACTGGCAAGATATCTTTGCTATACATTTGAAGAAAAAAATAAAACTTCAAGAAAAGAAAAGATAGTTATACAAATATTTAGACTTTGACAGTTCACACTTAATTATGAAATACAGACACTGAATAATAAAGATGAACATGGAAGTTTTCTGATGGATAAGTAACTAAAGGAATAAGTCCCTGGTGCCTGAAAGATGCAAATGATTTTAATACCTTTAGAATCTTCTGAATTCATGCTAGTGAGATCCATCTCTAAATTCACCTCTGAATTTGGGAGTCTGCCTGTAGTTATCACCATATGGGGAATGTGTGTGTGATCTTGTGAAAACACAAAACAGTTAATGGAAACTAGAGTGATTTTTCTCATTATTAAGTAGATTCTTTTGTCAGCTGACTAGCTGTCCAGATTATTTCAGTTCAGTTTACTGGCTAGGTCTCCAATGGCTATGAATCTTAGATATCTAATTCACATGTTGATACTTATGTGATACTTATGTGAGAAGTAAAAAATAAATGACATGTAAAAAATGTGATAAAATATTTCCCACTATGTTTAAAATACAGAATTTATGAATAAGATTTTAGTGAACTTATTCAGGATGTAAATTAGTTTGCTATTGACCCACTTGTCAGTGTGCTGAAAACAGTAGTGTGTGTACTGCTGATCAAATAATGAACACTATCATCTCTTGGTTCCGACCCTTGGCAAGCTCCC
>WBMW01004316.1:0-17804 GCA_013396635.1 Penelope pileata | reverse complement strand
CCCCTCCCCCCCCCCCCGGTCTTCCTTGGTTGGTTTAACAACAGCTTTTGAACTTTCAATTCAATTAAGCAGTGGAATATACAATACACCAATATCAAGGTGGATAACACTTGCCCAGATATTTTAGCATTGATGAAATGCTAAAGAATATTGATTTGTTGTACTTTAAAAGGATTCAGGAATAATATTTGCTCAAGAGATTTTATTAGATTCAACTAATTTTCAGTGTTAATCATACAACAATTAAAGATACATGTAACTTCTGGGTATGATCTGTTAGCTTATGGTTCTTTTAAAAAATGGTCGTTCCCCCAGCCACATTAGAAAGATGAAGGATTGCATGAATCAAAGATTCATAAGCCTAGTTATAGAGTATCATCAGAAAATTAAGGACAGAATAAAAGATTATCTGTGATGGTTCAGAAGAAAAAGCAATGAAAGGAAGGGCAAACAGGACTATATCAAATTCATCACTTCTAGTTATGTGATGGGGACAGATATCTTTGCATCTACTCCACTGTAGTATGTACCGTAGACTTAGCAGCACAGTTCTGCCTACTAGAAATAACAAGGGCTCTTTATGTTGGTATAAGTGTACTTTATTTTGGGCATGTGTTCACCAAAGAGGTCTTTGGGGTTGTGAATTTGTTTCTTGATTTTTTAAATTTTATTTTACTTTTATTTTATTTAAGCACAATAATTCCTTTGATCAGAATCCTAATGCTAAGTTTTGTGGTGAAATAAATACTTAACCATTACACCATATATAAAATACACAACTTAAAAAACATAAAATAAATATTTTTTCTTAGTATTTTTATCTTTCGCATATACTATCACATAATTATGAGCAAAAAATAGTTATGTTGCTCACCGTTTGGACCCAGTTTCTGAAATTGTTTCTATATGCATGTATAAAATATGCATATATTTATAAAACTAAAGTTTTATAAATAATTCCTTCTTTATTTAGACCCATTTATTTTCAGAATTACAGTTGTACCTGACAAAATCCAAATGTCCTAAAATATTTTGGATATTTTTCCAAAGTTGGTTTTCTATTTTGATCTTGTCATGATATCAGACACACATAAAAACAGACTGTTTCATTTTCATAGTAAATATTTGAAAGGTTAACACATGATTTGACTTGGCTCTTTTGGATGACTTACAGTGAAAAGAAATAAAAATAAACTACAATTTATAATACTTCTATACTTGGGCTAAAAGTGAGTTAAATGATTAACATTTATTATTATTATTAATATTGCTGTTTGTGTTATTTTTATAGTAGCTTGGTCTGTAATCTTACCATGTGTTTTTGTACAACGGTTTGTTCCTTTTATATAATTTTCTTATTGTAATTAATGTTGTTTTCATTTACTGTCTTTGTAAAAGAAAAGTTCAAAGGTACATCCTTAGGGTGAATGATAAAACATTCTTTTGGAGAAAAATGATGGTATATTTAGTAGTAATCAATTTTTTCTTGTTTCTAAACTGCAGGTGTTATACAAAGATAACATGATTTGCCTTGCAAAAGTAGAATGTTAACAAAGCATAATTATCATAAATTAGGAGCTGCACTAAGAAAGAGAAGCTAGCAAATTTAAAGTACAAATTGGACAGAACAGAACTGAAGTTATGAAAATGTGTAAAGCTATTAACAAGGAAAACACGGTGTGTAAAATATACTTGGCTTAAAAAATATTCTGTAACTGTGGTTTATTGATAATGCACATGTGCATTTATCCAAACCTCATTCTTCTCTTAAGAGCGTCACCCTTTCAGGCAAAAACTTGCCATCTAGGTTTCGTTGGCTTTTCTTTATATTCCAGCCAGGAATGTCTCTTATTTATCTGAGTATGTGGTGGTCGCTAAACACATCAAGTGGTTAATAAAATATGTGAGTATTCTAGAGTCTTCAACTCTTATTACCATGAGAATTATCTTTGTTGAGTTGTGCATGTTCACTGACAAATCTCTTCACTGCCCTTGAGTTTCACAGCATATGTACATTGAAGTCTTAATAGTTGCTTTGTATCTACTTTCAAAAACCTTAAAATACCATAATCTTCTAATAGAAGCTGTCAGGTTTGTTTCAGTGGCATTTGGGCAAAGAGACAGAAAATCTGTAATTAACATTGTATCTGAATGTGTGCTGCATTGTTTTCTAACTGTTAGAATTTGTTTCGTCTTTTTCCATTTTTTTTTTGAGTGAAAACAGGGTGAAATATCAACTACATTATCCAACGATAGGATTAGCCAATTAGATATACACAAGTCTCTGTGAACAGATGGGATGCATCTGAGAGTGCTGATGGAGCTGGATGATGCCATTGTAAAACTGTTATCTAACCTCTTCAAGACAACATGAATTTTGGAGGAGGTTCCCAATGTCTGGGAAAAAAGCAATGTCACAGCCATCATCAAGAAAGGCAAGAAGGAGGATCCAGGTGACTACAAATTGGTTGGCCTCACCTCAGTGTCATAGTCAGGTGGTGGAGTAAATCCTCCTGGAAGACATTTTCAAACACGTAAACCACAGAAAGGTAGCGGCCAACAGAATTTTAGCATGCAGAAATCATGACAAACCAGCTTTCTATGGTGAGGTGAGCACTGTAGACAAAAAGAGGCCAATGGATGTTGTATACCTTGGCATTAACAAGACGTTTGACACACACAAAATCTCATTATTACCAAACTGGTAAGATAATATGCTGGATAAATGGATAATAAAGTGGGTGGAAAATTGGCTGGACTGCCAAGCTCAAAGAGCTGTGATTAGTGGTGCAATGCCTATCTGGTGGAGCAGTACTGGGACCATTATGGTTCAATGTCTGCTTTAATGGCCTGTACAGAATTCACTCTCAGCGAGTTTATAGGGAGGAGTGCTGGTCAGAGGGACTAGGACAGGCTTAAAAACGGGTTAGCAGGAACCTCTAGATTTTCAACAGAAGCAAGTGCAAAATCCTGCACCAGGAAGAATCACATGCAGCTTTACAGGCTGGAGGCCAACTAGCAGGCTGAAAAGTGGCTTTGAAGAAAAGCATTTGGGGATCCTGGTGGACATCAAATTGAATAACATTCAGCAGTAAGGAGGTCAACTGCATCCTGAGTATGAATGTGGTCAGCAGGTCCAGTGGAGTGACCCTTCCTCTCCTATTTGGCACTTGTAAAAAAGAATGCATCTGAAGTGGTATGTTTGGCTTTGGATTGCCCATTTTGAGAAAGATGTTAGCGTACTAAAGTGAGTCAAGTGGAGGATGGCCAAGATAGTCAAGAGACTAGAGCACATGACATATGAGGAGAGGCAGAGAAAACAAGTCTTTTTATGCCTTAACAAGAGAGGGCTCAGGGGAGTCCTTGTTGCTGTCTGCAACTATCTGATGGTAAGATACTGAGTGGGTGAAGACAGATACTTAGCAGAGATGCACAGTGATAAGACTGGAGGCAATGAAAGTGTTCAAGCCCTGAAACAGGTTGCTCTGAGTGTTTGTGGAATCTCCATCCATGAAGATGTTTGAGATTTGACTGTAAACAGACCAAAGTAACCTGCTCTAAATAGACCTTATTTAAGCAGGAACCTAGATGTCCCTTCAAACCTAAATTGTTCCATGATTCTATTATTCTGTGAATTTGTCCTTGTTTATTAGCAGTTTTTATTACAGGAATTCTTTATAGTTGTAATTCAGTGTGGAAGCTGGCAGAAGCTGACAAGATACTTGATATCATTATACACCACAGGATGCACCGTCTTGCTAAACTGGTAGAGCTATAAAAGCTGATCCAAGTGTAAGAAGAAAATGTTTTTGCATGGTAGATGATGTGAAACCATGATTTACACCAAACACACTCAAACTGAGGATGAATGTCTCCTCCAAAATGGACATTTTTGTTTTGTTAAATCAACTTATTTTTTTCCTCCACTTCCCTTGGAAAACACTTTTACAGCTTTTGACTTTAACTGGAAATAGTCACTCTGCTCCTCAGTAACTCATCCAGAGATCTACATGCCTGCTCAAGGACAGGCACTAGTCAATAAGTTGAAGGTCTTTCCATAATTCTGTATACATTCTCCTTCCATCACATGTCAGCTTACACATTCTCTCTGCCACAGAAAGCAGTAGAGACAGCAAAGTGTATTACCAATCAAATATTACTAAAGCAGAAACACATTTTTCTATTTCTTTGATATTTTCCAAGCCTGTTTTGCATCCTGTTGGAAAATCGTTCCTGGAAGCTTACTCTTCTGTCAACTCCTAGAATTTCTAAGAGATGTTCCTTCTATTCGTTAGTTCCAGACTGTGCCTCAAGCATAGCTGCATGCTATGAAGGGTGGAGCCTGCCATAAAGGTGGTCCTGGCAATCTGTGGGTCATGCAGTGACAGACAAGGACAATGCAGGCAATATCGATACATTTTTAGCTTGCCAAAAAGAAACATTGTTACACGGTGAATATAACAGTGAGCACAACTGTAAGACTGCTATAGCAGCTAAAGGATGTGAATGGCCAGATTCACAAGAGATAAAAATTGCCTCCTATAAAGAGAAAGGGAAAAGATAAGTGGGATAACAGTCACAATCTTTGGTGAATTCAGTCTTTGCTGAAATCAGTTTGGACACGATGCCTTTACAGTTTGTCCTTGAAGCACAGCTTGAAAAGACAGTAATGCATGTGGATGGGAGTGTAGACTGCCTACGTCTGCATACCTTTATCCTCCAACACTGCTTTGTTGATGTGATGGCTCAGTCCAGACTGAGACCGCATGGCATTATGGATGTTGAAATTACACTGATGTCTAAAATAGATCAGGTTACTGCAGAGACTGTCTGAACTTTGAAAACAACACGAGTACTTCCCTCTCCTCAGTCACTGCCATGCTGCATTACCTTAAACCAATCTGTCTATTTCCCATTGAGAAAATGAGGAATAATAAAACCAATTTGCTTTACATGGCAACAGTTAAGATAGATTAGTTAATACTGTGGACCTCATTTCTGCTGAGGCCCACCATAACACAGGCCTCAAACAGAGGCATACAGAAATCTGAGAAAGGAACTGCATGTTTAATCTAGACAGTTTCTTTATTCATTGTGAAAGAAAGAATAGACATAGATTGTCTGAGATTTCAGTTTCCTTTTTTTCTCCCAGTTACATCTCCATTTGGAAGACTAATGCTCTAATAATACTTGGTACTCATTTGGAAATTTAGATGAGACATTTGGGTTTCTTAAGTAGCTTTGCATTAGACTTAAGCTATCTTATAAATAAATGATAACTTACAAAAATCCGTCTACATTTCATCTCATTACAGACAGAATGGCTGTTATAGAAAGAAAAACCCCAGAGTGTTGCTGCATCAGTCCTTCAACACATATATGATATTATTATGTACTTTAACCACTCTAGCCTTTAATAAATCAATTGATTGGGCTGTTCGTTGGCCTCAGAATCATTACATTATATTTTTTTAATTCATTTTGAGTTTTGCATGTGCACGTGTGCATATAAATATATATGCAAATAAATATTTAAATGTCTACACACCAGTATATGTAACTATATATTTTTTATGTATGCAAATACTTACATGTATATTATAACGATAAACATGTATGTATATAAATTTTATATTTGATTTACTACGTCCCTATAGTGAAATGTATTTTCTGGCCAAGCCTATACCAGCCTGTCTGGGATCCTGTATTCTTCACAGCAGTAGACTATGCAGCTGACTTTTGAACTACCAATATCATCCATACTGCAGCTAGCTCAAGTCTGACTGAGCGATCAGTGTAAGCATATTGATAGCTTCTCTGTACTTCATTTCCTGTCTGTAAAGTGAAAGGATAGCTGAGTAGATAAACATGTCAAAGACTATACGACAAATACTGAAATACATACTAACGTAATGAGGCCAGGTATATATGCAACTAAACACACGAGAATCACAAAGCTATGCTGATTGCATCCTGTTTTCTTCAAAATAAATAAATACATCTAAAACCCAAGCAAACAAAAAAGAAACAAACAAACCACTTATTAAACATCTTCTGAGAGTCTGATTCAGCAAAGCAATTAAGCATGAGCTTAACTTGAAGTCAATAGCACTTAACCACTTCCCTATAACTAATTATGTGCTTAAAGGGTTTGCTGAATTTGTAATTTAATATAAATGCATATAAAGTGAGGCATTTTACTTTTTTATTTCCCCCCAAAATGCAACTTGAAGAAGAGATTGTTTGACCTCCTCGTTTCTTATTGTTTTCTTCACATTCAGATTTTGCAATTGAGATCCAATAGCCTGCTACAAAATAATAAATTTTCTTTTTCTTTAATTATCAGATGATAGCTATCAAATACTTTCCACATCCTTACCTGAAACAATGACTTACAACTTGTATATAGCTTTCTTCTATTTGTATTTTAGCAAATTAAAGAGCAAATATTTTTATAGTAACAATATTATTTACTAAATAACTTTTTGCCTCTTATTCACTTGTAAACTCTCTTTTTATTGTTCTGAAAATATAATACTAATTGATGCAGAATTCCTATACAGATTCAGGCTTTCCTACATCGTTCATCTAAGACTCACTTGTTACTCAGAAGATGAAAAACCCCAATAAGATTCCTGAAAAATTAGCTTCCTATGAGATTACATGCAACATAAAGTTACAAAAATGAATAAGTTCACATTTTTCCCAATTGTACAAAAGTATTTGAGTTGTGGCAATCCCAGATATGAGTACAGACTGGGAGAAGAAGTCCCTGAGAGCAGCCCTGTGGAGAAGGACTTGGGAGTCCCAGTGGACAAAAAACTGGACATGAGCCAGCACTGTGCACTTGCAGCCCGGAAGGCCAACTATATCGTGGGCTCAATCAAAAGAGGGGTGACCATCAGGGTAAAGGAAGTGATTGTCCTCCTCTAATCTGCCCTCATGAAGCCCCATCTGGAGTACTGTGTCCAGGCCTGGGGCCCCCAACACAGGAAAGACATGGAGCTGTTGGATTGAGTCCAGAGGAAGGCCATGAAGATGGCTGGAGCACCTGTCTTACTGAGAAAGATTGAGGGAGATGGGTTTGTTCAGCCTGGAGAAGAGAATGTTCCAGGGAGACCGCATTGCAGCCACCCAGTACTTAAAGACTGCACATAAAAAGGAGGGAGAGCAACTTTTTACATGAGTAGATAGGACAATGAAGACAATGAGGAATGGTTTTAAACTAAAAGAGGAGAGATTAATGTTAGATATTAGGAAGAAACTCTCTACTCATGGTGAAGCACTGGAACTGCTTGCCCAAAGAAGTTGTGGATGCCCCATCCCTGGAGATGTTCAAGGCCAGGCTGGATGGGTCCTTGAGCAACCTGACCTAGTGAGTGGCAACCCTGCGCATAGCAGAAGGGTTGGACATAGGTCCCTTCCAACCCAAGCCAGTCTATGATTCTATTTTGAAAAATTAATTTTTGTTGCAGTCAGTTACTTCCTTACAAGTACCTTTTTTTCTCACACTGAAATCTTCCTAGAACATTGTAAAATTACCTCTAGAGTTGCTTTACAAGTTTTATTAGCTCCTGTTCCACAATTTTTTCTTTTTTTTTTTTGCCCTATTTACTGTTGAAGTGCTTTTCCTGTAATTGCTCACATTATTTTTCCTGATGCTGAGACTGCAAGACATTGCACTAATCATTTAATCAGTAACAACACATTGTATTTCTACTGCGTGATTAAATTAATATAGTTTACACATGTGTTACTTTTACAGAAATCACAGACTCATAAAACAACAATAAATACAGTAGTTTAATTGAATCTCTTCTGCTTTTATATTATATGAAAATATCATTTTCAAAATAAGGTCAGGATTTTTCCATGTTAATTATAAGTAACAGTTTCTAAAAATTACATTATAGCCAAACTTAACTAACAGAAAAACAATGAAGCAAAGAAAATATCTCTAACAGTGTTTACATAGGTAACTCAATTTGCCTGGTTCTGGGCAAATCTAGTTCGTTCTCACTGTGATATGGCCCTGATTTTCTTAGCAAGAGCTTCGCCAAGGCCAAAAAATATCTCAAGATCTTTTTCTGACAGCAAAACAAACTTTACTTGACCCAGTACTCAGCAATGCAGATGAGCTCATTAAAGAGGTTAAGATTGAAGGCAATCTGGGCTGTATGGACAATGCCCTGGTTGAATTTGTGGTCTTGAGAAACATGGGCCTGGCAAAGAGCAAAGCCAGAACCCTGAACTTCAGAAGGGCAAACTTCTATCTGTTTAAGAATTATTGGACTAGATCTCCTGGGAAGCTCTTCTTAGGGGCAAAGGAACAGAACAGAGCTTTAAGGATGCCTTTCTGAGAGCACAAGAGTTCTCCATCCCCCAGTGCACGAAATCAAGCAAGGGCTGGCCTGGCTGAGTGGGGACCTGCTGGTCAAACTGAGGGATAAAAAGAAAATGCACAGGCAGTGGAAGCAGGGACATGTGGAAGAGTACACGGATGCCATCCAGACATGTAGAAGTGAGATCAGGAAAGCTGAGGCACAGATAAAACTGAACATGGCAAGGTATGTGAAAAATAACAAGAAGGAATTCTACAGGTACAATGGTCAGAGGAGACAGGCAAAGGAGAGTGTACCCCCTCTAACAAATGAGAAGGGAGAAATAGCTTCAACAGGAGAAGGCTGAGGTACTCAACGAGTTCTTTGCCTCAGTCTTCATTGGCAGTCAGGCTTCCCACATCTCTCACGTTCCTGAATCTCCAGTCAGGGGCTGGGGAGGCAAAATCCCTCCCTCTAGGGAGAGGGAGACTCAAACTTGGAAAGAGCAAGTTTGAGACCACTGGATGAGAACAAACATGTACAAATCTATAGGGCCCAATAACATGCATCCCAAGAGCCTGAAGGAACTGGTTAATGTAATTGCCAAGCCACTCTCCATCATGTTTGAAAAGTCATGGCTGTCAAGAGAAGTCCCCAGTGACTGGAAAAAGGGAAACATCACTCAAATTTTTAAGGGTAGAAAGGAAGACCTGGAGAACTACAGGCCAGTGAGCCTCACATCTGTGCCTGGGAAGATCATGGAACAGATCCTCCTGGAAGCTTTGTTAAGGTTCGTGCAAGATAAGGAGGTGATCCAAGATAGCCAGCGTGGCTTCCCCATGGACATTTTGTGCCTGACCAATCTGGTAGCCTTCTATGATGGAGTTACAATATCAATGGACAAAGGAAGAGTAACTGATGTCGTCTACCTGGACTTCTACAAAGACTTTGACATGGTCCCACATGACATCCTTATGTCTAAGTTGGAAAGATATGGGTTTGAAGGGTGCGCTGTCCAGTGGACCAAATTTTTACGTGGTCTGACAGTGATAGACAAGGAGGAAAGGTTTTAAACTAAGAAGGGAGATTTAGATTAGATGTTAAGTTGAAATTTTGTACTCAGGAGGTGGTGAGGCACTGGAACAGGTTGCCCAAAGAAACTGTGGATGCCCCATCCCTGGAGGCATTCAAGGCCAGGTTGGATGAGGCCATGAACGACATGATCTACTGAGCATCAGCCCTGTCCAGGGCAAGTCGGTTGAAACTCGATGATCTTAAGGTCCCTTCCAACCCAATCCATTCTATGATTCTATGTTTAAAAATTTTTGAAAGTAATGTTATGAATCAAAGCACCTTTCAAATGTGAAAATGTGTTTACTTCATTTGCCAATACATTTTGTTCATCACTTTTTTTCTACACATTTAATGTATTGTTGAAGATTTTTTGCCTCTTATAATCTCTTCACAGTTTCTTTCAGCTTTGTTATTTTTCAGCAGTATACAATAATTAAATGAATCTTAGATACTGTAGAAAATATCAGTATAGTTAGGTTTTAGTCATAAGAAAGATTTTAAATTAGGATGTTGTCATCTACAAATTACTTAAGTTTTAGCTTCAATCAAAAAATTCCCTGACATCTTTCTAACTGAATGAAAATCCATCCAATTGCCCATTCCTGGGATGAGAATTTTTCTTTACCATGACAGATCAAACCGTAGACTTGACTGAAACATTTCTAGACAAAATAGAGATTTAAGTAGATGTGTCTAAAAGCTGCATAAATCAGTATCTGGTGATATTGGATCATTCCCAGAAGTAGAGTTTCTGAGATATCTGTGCCTATTCACAGCATTAGCTTGGAAACCATTAAGTAGGATTCTTATACCTATTTCTTTAATTAAGTATATTCCTTAGTTCATATGAATATACAGAAGTCTTGTTTTTATTAAAAAAGCTGTCTTCAGACATGCACTTATCCTCTTTCCCTTATACATTTGAGTCCTACATCATAAGAACGTTGTAGTGACAACGTTCAGTTAAACTTTATACCTTGCTTGCCTTTATACCTTGGCAAGCAGGACATGGGCAGTGTCTCAGTGGACCCCAAACAGTAATACTCATGCAAAGGGTTCTGGCAAAACAGAAATAGAATACATTGGCCAACATATTTCACACAATTAAAATATCTCTATAGTAAGTAGCTGACTTTTTTTACTGTGTGCAGCCAACATGTATTTTCCACTCTTTGAGTATGGTGGTGATGGATGATTGCCTAGCTATGTTATTTGCATTTTTAGTGCATCAGTACTTTTATAGTTGAGTCACATATACATAGAATTTTCATATGACTGTTCAGTCCTCATTTGAAATTAGAATGTTTTCAAACTTTGCACCTATGACTACTGATGAAATTCTGACAACAGAATTCTATAATTTCAAAAATAATATAATGTGAAGATTAAGCAAAAAAAAGTGATGCTCACATTCCTATGCTTAACAGTAACTAATACATAACTGTTTTCTGTAAATGAACTTCAGTGTTCATCTAATTCTGTGCATTTTCTGGTCTTAATCTGCTATCATCATCTTAATCTGCTATCACCATCACATACTTATGTCTTGATAGCACACTAAAGAGTTTTAGCATAGATATGATTTTAGGTAAAGATGTATATGAATATATAATTTACATTATATTTATATAATTGTATATAAGTGAATTAAGACTGAATATAATTGAAAAATCTAGATATCACGGATGCCTCTTAGTAAATCCCATTATAGATATATAACACACTCTTCAAACGCTGAAGGTCCCTGAAAAACTAGGTGAAACACAGGACATTTAATTATAACTATTTTCCACTGGGATATTCTTTATAAATCCATTGTAACTCCATATGCTACTGCCTGTGTTTCAGTTTTTTCAAGGACTGTTGAGAGGGATCGCTAAAAACTGATAACAGGAGGCTATGGAATTTTATATAGCCAGTTGCTTTCAATGTCCTTGCCCTAGACAAGTCTCAGGAGAAATTATTCAAAGTTCTGAACTCCCTAGAATACTTCTGGGCCTTTTATACAATTTTATTTAACAGAAAACCTTGGATCTAAGGAAATGGAATAATGAGCATGTTTATTTTTTGACTTAATACAGCTGGTTCACTGAGCTCCTTATTTTGCTTAGCTTCTAGAACTCTGGTAACACCAAATTTCATGGTGTTTCTTCAGTTGTTGAATATATTTCAGTAGTTTGATCACACAAGCAGTCTTTCTTGTTTGTTTTCAGCATTACTATTACTTTTTAAACTTATTTGTAGCATATATTCCCATTTCAAGGGATTGGAAAATTTATTCATTTTTATTATTGACATGACAATTCTTCAAAATTGACAGATCAAAAGCTAAAATTCCTGAAAATATTGATTCATGTTATTATTCAAATTAATTAATGGTGCTGATAATTAAAGATAAGATTACTTTTTTAGACATGCTGTAATATGTCAAATTCATGATATACATTTCTCACATTATATTTCAAAGCATATCACAAAACAAGTTAATAAAGTGAGGAAGCTAAGGATTAGAAGACAGCACTGTTTTGTATAGGGTTATTAATGAGAGTAGAGTCTAAAGTCTGTATAAAATCTTGGTGTTGCAAGGCCCTTTGCATGACATCTTTCCTCATCTTTCCTTTGTGATCTCCCTAATCTTGTATTGAAAATGGGAATGAGATAGTGAAACTTCATTAATGTTCTATGTTCCTTTAATCACAGTTTGACATTTCTATGTTGTTCTTTATTATTTTATTTTATATTTTTTTTTTTATTTTTTCAAATAATATAGGTAGCAGTAATAGAAAATATCAATGAAATATTCAGCTGTTGGAATATTTTTTTTCTGAACTGTAATAGACACCAAGAAGCAATTGGAAATGCTTCATAAGTTAAAGGTCAGCTATAACCATAGGCTGCTACACCAGTGTGAGTCCTCTCTACAGCTTGCGGGGAAATACCTGCTCCACCATGGTCTCTTCTGTGGGCTGCAGGTGAATCTGCTCTGGCACCTGGAGCACATCCTCCTCCTCCTTCTTTGACCTTGGTGTTCACAGTACTGTTTCTCACACTTCTGTTTTCTTATTCCTCCTCTGATTGTGTGGTATTTTGCCCTTTCTAAAGGGCACCACCATCTCTGGCTGAGAGGTTCAGCTGTGCCCAATAGTGGACAGGCTGATATCCTTCATTGGACTGTTGGAGCTGGCTGTAACCAGCACCAACTATCTGTGTCAGACTGCCCCTCTGCTGCCATCTGTCACACAGCAAAAAAATGGAATGGAATATTGGTGGGAAGGTTCAACCTCTACTGTCGTACCACCAGCATCTGCCTCTGGTGACGTGGGCCCACCTAATAAAACAGGAGGCATTACTTTTGAAGCAGCTCTCGTAATTGTATAAAAAAGTATACATCAATTTTTAATAATAGGATTTAATTTTGTTTGTAAATTTAATTTTCAAAATTTAAGAGCAACTGATGTATTTCTTAGTAAGACTAATAATTACCAAACTCCTATCTTGTAAACTTTAACCAAATCTTACTCCTTGGAAAAACCACTTGCCTTTAATCTTAATTCCTCCTTTTGCATTAGAGATTTTAAACTCTTCCTTGACTGTAAATGTGAGTGGATTTGTTTTTAGTTTGATCAGTAGTCCTACTCAAAAACTTTTTCATTGCTCTTCAGCACTTTGAAACAGTTTTGCTTGAATTTTGCCTATTCCTGTCTCAATGTGTTGTATATTGCACCATAGCTCTTAGTCGTCTATCAGTGTTTGAAGCGATTGCTCCATAGATATGCGTGCAACTTCATATGCAAAGCCCCGAGAGTTCCGTCTTCCTCCTCTTTGATCGGTGCCAGTCTTGATAAAAGCATTCATGATGAAGAAAGGTGACATAACTTATATTAATGCTTTTATGTCAAAATCAGTATCTTATTCTGTAAAAATCTAAAACAGGACAATTTATAACATTCAGAAGAGTAGTGAAAAGGTTGAACAAACCTCATGTATATATTAGAAATCCCATTTGCTGTTAAATGACAGTTTAGGTGATTCTCTAGTACGCTAGAATGCCAATACTAGTTACATAAAAATGAGCTTGGCAAATGGGAAACAAAAAAAAACTGAAACAAAAAGTCCTAGAAATTTTTTATAGCATTTGATTACATTTTTAGCAAAAAGACAGTTTCTCCTCACAATACAGGGTATCAGTTATTGTTTCTATTTTTAACTGATAGAATATGAAGCAAAGGGGAACAATATAATAACTCAGAAATTCTAACAAACTTTACTTAAGTCCCTTCCTTTAGCTCTTTCCTCTTTATGATAAACTAAAATGAAGAAAAAACCAAAGACTTCCAAACTGAAAAACTATTAGATTTGTATCATGGATGATTATATAGTACACATCTTTTTTTCTCAGATGAAAAGTGTTAACAGTCTTTGCTGTCAGTTTTGTGGTTTTATCTGTACGAAGTAGCATTTAAATCCTTACTTTCCCCTTATGTCCTTATTTTTCATTTTGCAGACCAGAGGTCTACAGTAGCAGTTCTTTAGACTTATGAACACATCTCACAGACAAAAACTGATAGTAGTGAAGAACTTTGCATCTTTTTGTTATTTCTCTCATCATAAGCTGAAGCAAATTCAGTTCAAGAAACTTTCTCTTCATCTTCTAGGGTTTCTATTCTTGTGCCTTATTTTAAGTAGTGCACTTATGAAAGTATTCTTGGTGACAATAGGACCTTACCCTTCAGAAAAAAGCACTGATAGTTTAACATGATGATATAAGCTTTGCTTTCAGAGACCACTCCCCAGTGACATCCCATATCCATAATGTTTGTCCTTCCCTGTAATGGTAGAGACAATGCTCTATCTACTGAGCAAAAACAGAATTTATATTTCTGTTAGCTTATTAAAAAATTGGCAAATACTGTCACTCCATGACCTGCCAATACTATATTTGTTTCTGTAGTCTTAGTTCATCCTCTGAGTGATTATATATCACAATAGCTCTATCACATTATTGTGTGGCATACTATGCCTGCAAACACTCATCAGTCTTTCTGGGCCTCTGTATTCTTGTACATCCATCTAACTTGTGATGAATCAAGTCCATTGCCTTAGATAACTATCTCAACTGTTAAAAGAATAACCCCTAGATCCATTGATTCAGCTACTATATATGAAGCTGAATCATACATACCAGTATATAAGACTAAAGCTCTGCAGTGGTTCAGGTTTCTCAAATGGAAGAGAGAGTAACTACAATATTTTGCATAGGTTATAATCTGAATTTTCTGTCTCTTTTGCTGGTGAGACATATCTGAAATGCTGAACACAATCTTGATTTATATGCACTGAAGATTTGAAATTCAGAACAGGTTTAGAGAATAGTTTCTAGAATCTGTAGGGAAATTGAAACCGTATGTTATGAGAAGAGAACAGGAGAGGGATAATGTCTACACAGATCTGTGGTGAGAAGAAAGGATAAGCAGAGAAGGAAAAGAAGTTAAGGTCATTTAAACTAAGAGAATTAGTGGTGTGAAAAATATAATAGGTATGGACTACACATCAATGTTTAGTAAAATGGACTATTTTATTAAACAGTCTATTTTAGAAAGTCTATTTAGACTAGAGAAGGAATATCTTTATCAGTTCACCTGACTGCAGCATTCCTAAAGGATTTTTCCTCTCCCTAATTTCTTAAAAACCATGTCCACCTATCTTTTATCATTTCCCTGTTATTTTGTTTTCCTGTTTACCTATGGTTCACCTCTTTGTATTATGTTTTTTCAAGTACCATGCATTGCTTGGCAATTTGACTTGGAAAAGAGTCAAAATTTTATATTATTTTTGCACACCAGCAATGACATTCTGTGGGCACCAGAAAGATATGATGTTATTCTGTGGTGGGAAACTTTTTGATATATGCATGAAAAAGTGTATAAACTCATACAGTACTCTGTGGTTGCCTCTGGGCTTACCTATGAATATATGTGAATTCTTTTCCATTCCATTAATTTTTAATGTAACCCCGTTTCTGCCTTTTACTTTATTTAATGTCCATAAGACAATACTAACTTCCATCATCTCTTAACATCAAGACTTCTGTTTTACTATCCGTGTTTTTGGCATCTTTAAACATAGTGGTTTTTTTTAAATTTAAACATGATGCAAGACAATATCATATTTGTTTCTTGTCCGATTATTCAAATTTGTAGTATCTATGAAATTGTATGTATATGCACATAATTTCAAACAAGTTTATTCTGATACAAGACAATAATGGGTTGGGTTTTTTTCCCTTCCCTTTTTTTTCCTTCCCTTCCCTAACCTTCCCATGTGGAGGCAGTACTGGGTTCCAGTCTTCATTGCTCATTTTGTGGTCGCTTTCATCTTGAAGTTATTATTTAATAAGTACGTGGAGAGAGAGACATTTTTTATAAAAATGTTATTTATATTTTATCCCAATTTAAGTTGACTGGTAAATTAATATAATCTTAAAGTGTCAGGATTTCCTATTGTACTTTCTGCTAATAAGTTGATCAAATTACTTCCATACTTCTTCATGATAACATAAATAAATCCTCATTTACATATAAATAGATTATAAATTTTTGGCTGGGGGAGGAATAAGCCATTTTTATCTGTACATTTTTACAGCAGATCATGCAATATGATCGTAATCCTAACTGAGGATATTTGGGGACAATTCTAATACATGTTTGCGTTGGAAGTTTGATGCAAATTTTCCCTAACTTGTGTGGATGTAATTTCTTAATATATAAATGTCTTAGTTTCTGACAGAAGTTACTTCTCTCATAGTGAGGTTGCCCCACGCCACTGCTTGAAATACCATAAGAACAGAAATAAGAAAACTTCGATGTACAACCTAACAAGTTCTGTGAGAAATTGCCTCAGAGGATATGCATGTGGTCCCTCCTTTCTAGAGGGACAAAGGTGCTGAATCATGCTTTGAAATTCAGTAATGATGCACTAAAAATTATTTTTAATTTGCAATAAAAGCAAAATCTCTGAATGTATGCTGCTTAGTTTTATACAGTGTTGGCTTTTCTAGTATTGAAATTGCTCATCGCTTGCAATTGTTCTCCATTCCTCAATATCGAATTAAAAAACTAAAATTTCCCATCTTGTGCTTGAGATCACTTCCAGTCATCTGCCTCATTGTGACTTTCACTGTCACGAAAATGCAACTTTTTTAAACATGTCCGCAGTACCAGATGTGCTATGCTAATTGTATCACCAGGAGTGTTTACAAATCTACTACTTTTATGCTACTTCTCAACTTTACTTTTTACTTTTTTACTTTTTGTTGTCTTTCATATTACTGAGTAGCACTGAGACAAGAACAGATACCTGCAAGGTCTCTTTAAAAATACCGCCGTAGGTTTTTGCTTCTCTATTTTAACAAATCCAAAATTGTTTAATGTTATTAATTATACTATTTATATCTTAAAAACTTGAATAACTGCAATTATTCTTATCAAAAAAATTAACAAGTTGTAAGATGTACGATGAGCTATTCTTCATTTGCTCCTTACAATTTGTCATTAGTAATGATTCTGTAATTTACATTTTTATTGATTCTGATGGTTTATATATAATTTTGGTTGGGATCTGTATAAGGCTAACTGACCCAGAGTTAGTCCTTTTTTTTTTTTATCTTATTTACTTGTTATTTATTTACCTCTGGACACTTCCTTAGATTCCTGATACTGATAAATAATAATAATAATAATATTCAACTGATAATAAGATTAATTACTTACAAGAGCCCACAATCCAAATAGTTTTCCTTGAGTAAAAGTTCTGCCAATTAGTATCAGTAATTTTGTTAGATTCTGCCATCTAATGCAACAAATTTCCATGTCACTCTAAATCAGAATTACATGATTTTGCTTCCAACAATATAAACATATATAGAAAAATGACCTTTGTGTTGGGTGCAGCTGTCCAGGTGCGTTGCAGCATGGGTTGCAGGGCTGACTCTGTGAGGAGAGGCAGCCCCTGCCTCTTGCCATACACAGCTGATTCCAGCCAGCTCCTGCCAGTTTCAGCTAAGCCTGGCAGCTAAGGTGGTGGCACCTCAGGGAAAAAAAAGTTTAAGAAAGGTTAAAAGTATTCCACAGGCAGAGAAGAAGGGAATAATGAACCATGTCCAGATATGAAGGGGGGACTGGGGGAGGGGGGGGAGGGATGAGCCTTCCCACAAAAAGGAGTGGGAGGGCATAGCTAGGTCACAGGGACGGAGTGCTAGCAGGGGTCCTTGACCTCCTGCCCTGGGAAGGGCTGGCAACACTGCAGNGGGCTGGCAACACTGCAGCACATGGGGAATCCTATGATAATAAGGAGAGGATTGCTAGGGCAATAGGAAACGGCGAAGAGAAGTCTCAAGGGAAACACTTTGAG
>WBMW01004315.1:0-71402 GCA_013396635.1 Penelope pileata | reverse complement strand
AAAAAAAAAAGTTTTAAAAAATATGTTTTTGTTATGAAAAAGGCTTGGTGGAATAATGGAAAATACTGTTTGGAAAAGGGAGCCTGATCACAGTGCAAAGGGAATCAAGTGCCCTGTTCCTGCAGCTGCCCCATGTGTTGGCTGTGGCAATTCACCACCAAGCGGCTCTGCTGCCTCTGCCTCCACTGATGCCTCTGAATCANTCACCAGTTTTGTTGCCCTTCTCTGAACACGTTCCAGGGCCTCAATGTCTTTCTTGTAGTGAGGGGCCCAAAACTGAACACAGTACTCGAGGTGCGGCCGCACCAGAGCTGAGTACAGGGGGATGATCACCTCCCTGCTCCTGCTGGTTACACTATTTCTAATACAGGCCAGGATGCCATTGGCCTTCCTGGCCACCTGGGCACACTGTCGGCTCATGTTCAGCCGAGCATCAACCAACACCCCCAGATCCTTTTCCTCTATGCAGTCCTCAAGCCAATCTGCCCCAAACCTATAGCATTGCATGGGGTTATTGTGGCCAAAGTGCAGGACCCGACACTTGGCCTTATTGAACCTCATCCCACTGACCTCAGCCCAGCTATCCTCTTGTCCACGGAGACCATTTCAGGTCTTTGGGCAAGAGCTATTTCTTTCCATCTTCAGACAACTCATGGAACAAAGAAACCACGATTGTATAACTAGCCCCAACTGGAAAAGAAAATATAATAGTATATATAAACACAAAAAAAAACCAAAATACACTTATGAAGGTTAGATTCTGAGTTTAGTGAAGCTGCTTCCTCCACTGCTAACAGTTGTTCCACTGTGTTACTGAAGTGCTGCAGCATTTGGTTATTAAAATATATAGAAATCTAGACCTGGCTTCCTCCAAGAACTTGGTCTGGACAGAATAAAGGCATACTTCCTGTGTGGCCAGTCAAATGAGGCCGCTTTGCTGCAACATCTGCAGTACAGTCAGCATGCTGTGATGGAGAACTCACTGTTCTCTACTCACTAGGATGCCTCTAAATACTCATCTTAGTCTTTGGGAATATAAATCCTTATTGAGAATATAGTAATGCTGAGATCTGTCCTATTCCTAGTTTTCTTTTGTGTAAGAAAAGAATAGCATTTATATGAAGATGAAACTCTTTTTTCTATGTTGAATTTCTCATCAAAAATTCATATATCCCACAAGATGCTAGTAAGGGTGGCATTGCCTATTGTGCATTTCCAAAGATATATTATCCACGATGTGTTGTAAACAATGATAAAAATCACCATCCCTAACACCTTCAAAAATGTTTGTAAGAGAAATAGCAATCATACTGTGTCAAATTCACCTGAGCCCAGCTATTCTGACATTTTGCAATCTCTCTCTGTTCCATTTTTCACAGTCCCATGACCTATAGTGTTTTCTGTGACGAAACAAAACATAGTCCTCTGGTCTGATAGCGTACTCCGCTATATTATTTTTCTTCTCCTGACATTCTGCCATCTGTGAGCAAAGGACTTTACTATTCATTTGCTTTTTCAAAATTATTTTGCAGCTATTTCACGTAGAGTGTGTTTTTGCCCAATGTACAAATTTGGCCAAAATCGGTAAAAATCTCGAGCTGGTTTATTTGCATATCTCATCAGAAAGAAAGTAAGGTAAAGGGATTGAAAACCAGAAACACGTTCAGTGAAGTGGAGATGCTTCTGTATCCCAAAGTGTCTTTTCTCATGAGCTGGCCAGCTAGCTACCCTTACTTATCGTTGCCTTTACCTTTATCACAGGCAGCTGTCTCTTTCACCACCTAGTTCTTGGCAGCCAAAGGCAAAATCTGTATTCAGTGATGATGATGTGAGCAAACTACAGTACAACTCAGTTCTAATTTCCAAGTCAGTGGTGATGGATCATAATACTCTCTCTGTTTTAATTACTTATTTATTTTCATTAAATGCACAGCCTAAAAGAAGCTGTAAGAAAGCTATGGTAAATCTTGGAAACATAAAAATTCTCCCTAGACATGAGTACTTTCTCTTGTTAGTAAAACAGCACATTTTTTCCCTAATGAGGTCCTCCCACGAGGAGAAATGCACAAGGTCTGAATGCTGTTTTCTGCCTCTTCAGACCATTGGCACAGCTTTGATTTAAGGACTTGCACTTTAATCACCCATCATGTGTCATTACCCCGACAGGCGGCAGCAGCCGCAAGATACAAGCTCCAATAAATTGCACTGAAAATCGCTGAAGCGATCCTTTGTTGATTTTCCTTTACAGCTATTCAATGGCAGATCAGCTGTCATAACAACACAGTGCCTGTGGCAACAGGGTGAAATTAAACGTGAAGTATGTTCAAGGTAGCTGGTAGAAAGCCGGAATACCCCTTTTCTTCTGTAAATTCAAATGTTTTCTTCTTCTCTCGGTAATGCCAACCCTGTGGCAATTGGCCAAAATGAATGCTTTCTCTTGTAAGATAATTGTCAGATGCACTGCAGTACAAATACTCAAGTGCTTTTGTATGCTAATCTTTGCAATGCTCATATTTAAGAAGAGGACAGGAGATAAGGATTTCTTTCTTCCTTTTTTAAAAAATAAAAAATAAAATTGTATCTAATTGGATGCAAGGAAAAAAAGAATGTAGCAGCCCTTTTTCATTTCTGGGAGGCTGGCTGCACAGCGACGTTTCTAGCAGGTAGGTGAAACATAAATTTATCTCCAGACAACTAGCTAGCTGGAAAGTGCACATAGGCCCCGCTGTATTTTTTGCATTTGTATCAAGTGTATCATATTCATTGTTTTTTCTCAGGATAGTTGTCTCTCAGTTTTATGATGCCCAAATACCAAGATTCAAAATGAAGCAAGGGTGGGGATTATTTTCAGTTTTCTTTCTATTGAAATGTTCACATTTGAAATTTTCTATTTTTATTTTCTTGGAAAAAAAAACCTTAAAATAACAATCTATGCAGATTTTGGAGGGGTTCTAAGTCTCAAAGTTGGCTACACAAAAGTATGGTTTAATGCAAATAGGGTTAAGACAATGTTCTGATACATTATTTCTTTTTTTTCCTTTAATCCTTGTGGTAGAGGAGTAATGACTAAACACTAACCATGCCCATAATTCAGTAGTGATATTTACTGTTTTTTATAGCCAAATGGATTTCAAATTCAGCACGTATATAGGTGCACAGCCTCATTTTTTTAAAAAAAATATTTACCATTTATGCTTATGGTGTATATAGCTCCCTGGATTTCCATGCTTATTCTTTATTGAACCAAATAATTTTCGTGAGTAACACATTAAAATATAGATGCTTCTGTGAACGCATTAGTTCCAGTTTGGAGGTGGGGTAGCTGTAAGTGGTGTATGGCTGGGTTTAATGTAGACTTCTAGTGTAGGAAGTGCACACATGATGTATTTTTGGTTATTTTTATATTTGCAATGTCATCAGCAGTTGGGCCTATCTCACTAACAAAGATTAAATAAACTTCAATCACGAGAGCATTGTAAAGCAATAGCGGGAAGTAAATTAATTTAGTGGGTGTGTGCTGTACACATGACTATTTCCACTTCAGAAGAGCTAGCTTTTATAATACTGTTTCTTATCCTTTTCCCTTCTTCTCCCCGTATTCCCTGTCCCTACTTCTATCTCTTTTCTCTGTGTCTAGTCATGCTAACTTTAAGACACATCTCGTTTATGGTTGTGGCCGTGTTTCAGCAGGACAAAACCTCAGGCTCAAAGAGAATGATATTCTCACATCTCATATCATTTTCTCTTCCCTTTCCTTTCTTCTTTTTATTCTCATCCGACCCTTTTCTTCTCCAGTGGCAGAGCAGATCTCTTTTCACCCAGATTAATTGCAAAAAGATTTTGGTTGCATTCTCCTTCAAAGTTCATCTGGAAGAAAGGAAGCCAAAGTCCTACTCATAATAAGAAAACAATGAAAATGGAATGGTGTCTGCCACAATATATTTATGCATCACCTCCCTACAGTCTTTGAACAGGTGACCTGTAAAAGATGTTGTGACATCTTTTTCTGACTTTTTTCCCTTGACCTGTTACAACCTGACCATTGCTTACCACATTTTGCCAAGGAAAGGTTCCTTCTCAAGGGCTATACATCCCCACCAGCTAACCCTCACCTTGAGAATGTTCAGAGTTCATCAAGGCACAGCAAGACCACAGCAGAAAACTGCATGCCATTCTTTGCTGGGTTTGTTGTTGTTGATTTTTTTAAAGGAGGCTATTATTTTTTCCTTAATCCATTTGGATTGCTTGATAGCTCTAGATGCCTCCACTCATCTACCCTTCCCAACCTTGCCCTTGCCTGTGAGTTGTTCTCATCCCTCTCCTACAGATTTGCAGAGCCCACACCCATTGGTTTTTCCTGCTCTGTACGGTCACCGCTATTCCACATTCACTCATCCATCCATCCATTTCAGAGCTTCACATTATTAATCCTATGTGAATTTAGGATTTGAGCAACAAAGAGTGTGGACAGGGTCTTAAAACATATTTCTTCTTATATATCAGGGGTTCTTCTGCACTTTGAATGAGATAACCACAGTCTTTTTCAGCACAAGTTTTATGTTTCAATAGATTATTCACTGGTTTTGATTACTGAATGTTGTCATAGGACTAGTATCATAACTCTTTAAAATGATTTTTTTAGGAATTTAGGGTCATTAAAACATTTTTATTCTGTTCCCTGACAAAGACTGGGGATTTGCTCCTTTATTAGTACGTGTACTAAAGTATCTTTCTTCTGTAGCTGAATGCTTATCCATAGCTTTAATTTGATGTAAAAATTTACATAAAACAAGGAAAGAAAGAACTACTGAATTACAATAACAATTTACAATAGCTTAAAAACATGTAGGCTATAAACTGCATATGAACGTCAAGTGACAGACACCAAATCACTTACGTATACTTCGCTGTATAATTCTCCTATAATAAAGAAAAACAATAATTAAAAAGAAAGTAGTTTATATGCAAACATTTTATGCTTTAGATTAGAGCAGTTTATTTATTTTTAAATGTCATTAAATATCACATGAAGTGTCAATATTAGCCAAAGACCCAAAGACAATCTCATACAACAGCTTTCATCAGTGCAATTTTCAGCTTTTCTTAAAAGAATCAATTTTATCTTCAAATATTAAGCAAGCGTCATGTTATATACTACTTTCTTTTCACTTCAAAAATAGTTTTTTTCCTATTCTTCAAGAAGACTTGCATGTTATCTTTGTACTGAGTCCTCTGTGAAAATCCTACCAGGGTATGCAGTATAAATACTACATACAGATTCTATGATAATCAAATAAAAACAAAAATTTACATCGGTGAGGCATACAAAAGGAATAGAAAATACAAGGGAGGAAGATGAGCTGAAGATGCTGTATACAAAAGAATTTAAGGCATTGTTTCCTATACTCATTCCTGCTGTGCGTGTCAGGTACAATCAGAATGAAGGACTTGTAAATGCAGATTTTCTTTCAGCAGTCCAAATGTATTTTCCTTGTGGGAAACAGGTTTCCTTCACCCTGAATTTTATTCCTAGCCATTAAGATTCAACCTCTGCATCAGCATGTGAGCTCCCCTCCATGTTTTTTCAGATATTTGTTTGATATGTGATACTTGAACATATCTTAAAATCTGTTGTTTTATGTTCTTTGGGGGAAAAAAAGATGTGTCCATTTATGTCCATGCCAATCAATTACTGACTATCTTCACATTATGGATAACTGAAGAAACGTGGCTCCATTTTCAGATAAATCTTATTAGGATCCTACAGGGTTAAAGAATGAATCGATTAGGTCTGTCAAACCAGGAGCTAATGAATGAATGACTTCTTTGTGTTGTCCTAATTACTTATGATTAATCCATCAAAATCCATATTTTTTTAGCTGTTTCCATCAGGCCACAGAATAATTAGTCTTCCATTTACTTTTCTTTTTCTTTTCTGTATTGAGTTATATTATTTGATCATGTGGGAATTGTGTTGTGCAGGGACTGTGTACATCGTAATTAATTTATTTTACGTTCCCTAGCATTATTTACTCAATGCTTAACTTCTATCTGGCAAACTCATAGTAGACCCTGGAAAAAACATTTTACTTAGCCATATGGACATAGGTGAACATACAGTCAAATTCAGAAAAGGAAAATAGTTTTTCAGTGAAAGAATGAATGAATGCTGTAGTTTCAGCTATAGTTCTTAATTGGTGGAATTGTGTTTTCCACTAATGTTGTTTTCTTGTTTTGAAATATGCAAAGCCTGTTGCTGACTTTGCAAAAGAGTAAGTAATGGTAGCCTCTAAGTATTTAGATATTTATGAATGTTGTCCACTGCACACCTTTCTCGAAGCATTGAAACAGCAGTCTGTGCAGGTACAAGTCCATGGGGTTGCCAAGGTGAAATTATTTTAGCTGTGCTGGCTGTGAGACTTCACCATGACATACTGCTCATGTGAGCAGGTGTGTTCTCAGGCAATACAGGAATGTGCATAAATATGTGGGCACTCACATAAATGTGTCGTTTGCTTCTCAACAGCAACCCAAAAAAATGCAAAAAGAAACCAAAACTAATCTATTTGCAATCAAATGGTATAGGATTTTCTCAACATACATCTTAGGCTGTTATTTCAATTGTAATACAGGTTTCAGAGAGGTTCCTAAAATGATGGATTTTTGACTGATCTGATTTCAATTTGTTACAACAAAATGAAATTTACTTATCTAGGATTTTAGCAGAAAAAAAAGTTAGAGCTATGATGGAAATTTTGCCTTCACCAAACAGAATAATTCTTGTTATCTGTGGTATTGCTGTTGATTTTTTGACATTAAACTTATTCCCCAATATACATTCACCCAAAAGTGCATTCTTAATATTATGTTGCTAAAGCTATTTCTTCATGCTTGAAGTAGAGCCCTGATTTATAAAAATGGTGCTATGCAATGCTTTTTCACGTCGTCAGTGACATGCTGAAGAATACTTAGAAAAACTGATGAATATTTAGCGATTTAAGCGTATGTTGCTAGGAGTTTGTTTTAGGTTTCTTTTTTGGTGGTGTTCTAAAACTTAACTTAAATTTCTAAAGAAGTCTATGTATATCTCATATGTCATACTCTGTAGGTATGCGTTATCAAGCTCCATAAAATTTTGTTAGTCTTTGGAAATGAATAAATCTGTTGACATCGGTAGTTTGGCTTTCAGTCAGCACCACAAGTGCCAGCTTCAGATTCTGACGTTTTCCTGTGTCAGTTAAAATACATTCCTAAATCACATTATCAGTGACCTAACAAGAACATGTTTCTACTAACTGATGTGTCATATTGAGCCGTATGTACCTTAGAAACCATCCTGTTCTCTTCCTTTTATCTCTCTGCTTGCAAAGATTTTCAAAGGATCAAATGTATGCTCTGAAAATTCACTTATATAAAATACTGGCCATGAAATGGGAAAAAGGCTCCATTCTCAAAAATAATTTTCCTTCAGAAAAAGGAACACCTCAAGAGAGCTCTTACATAAATACTTTTTTTTTTCTTCAGAACAGTGGAGAGAATATCTATTAGATGGTTATTTTTTCCTGGCTTTTAATTACTGCTCATTGATTTTGCTAATTGCACACATATACATGCACAATTGTGCAGCAAGATTTTGTTTCTGTGGTCTTATCTGAAAACTGGCTTCTTCAATGGGTGCCTATTACTGTAAGTGTTCCATAAGAAAGCAGTGCTCTGCTATTTTTGTCTTACTTTGCAATGCAATGTAACTGTTGCGTTTACTACTGGCATAAGCTGGCTCTTTGCCATGCACTTAGAGCCATAAACCCATACTTTCTGCAAGGAAAATCTCCTGCTATCAGATTTTAAGTGGTAATTTGCCAAGCCGAAATAAGGAAGAACAGACTTTTCACAAGTGGGTGCATATTGTTGTTGAAAATCAAATTACCGTTTGCTAAATGCCCATTTCTAAGATTTAAATAATAGTTAAATGAAACTCCTGGCTTTTAAGGAAAGTGGGCAAGCACTTAAATGGTGAGGAAGACCATTACAGGAGTGCACAATGATCCAGGATGCCCTCAGGATTTTTTGCTGGCACCATGAAGCATTTGTGTGTGATCCCAGATGTATTTCTAGGAACTCGCTCATGGATAGACTGATGTGAATAAGGAGTTCTGGTGTTTGATTCCCTATAGTGTCCATTTTCTTTCTGCATAGACTTTGTTTAGACATTCCTAGACAAATAATTAATTGTGTAGAGCTGCTACTGCTCTCTTTTCGGTCTTAGGGCCTTTAGTGTGGACCTGGAGACTTCCCAAAGGTATTCAAATAACTGAGGAAGAAGAGAACCTGGTGAGGAGTAACAGTTGGGCAGTACCCGCTATATAGCTTGACTAGGACAAATAGGGCCCCTGCTGCAATCTGCTTTTAATCAGTGCTAGCTAGTTATTTCACCTGTTGAGGTACAGTAGCAGAATAAATGCCTTTTCTGGAAGGAGGGGCTCAAGTGTGCCATCAAGTGAGCACCGATGAGCTGGTGGCCTGGCTGCTGCTGAGCTGTGGTAGCTATCCATATCTGCCTAGCATAGAGGAGATGCAAAGTAATTACTCAATAATTAAAGTGGCTGAATTTCTTCTCATTTGCTATGGGGTAGTCGTGTCAACCTGAGGCATTACCACAGCTTTGCTGATAGACATTAACTTCTTCAGATGCTACAGATGTGCATCTGTATGCATGCATATACCAACATATATGTGTGCTGCCTTCTGTAATTCTCATTAAGTTCATTAGATCTTTTCTGTATTCAAGGCTATTCCTGCTTTTGCAGACTATTGTAATATGATCTAATAGTACCATTACTTAGTAGTAATGTATCTCACATGGACACTTTTTCTGGAGCAAAAGTGACTTTTTGCAGCTTAGCTAAAATTACTTCCAAAGGCAGAAGACACGTGAATAGACAGATGAAACCCGACGCATTTACTTGAAACAAATTATGCCCCAGCTTCTTTGTATGAATGAGCATGCTGTTTGTGTGAAATATACAAGTTTGAAGACAACAGGGATTTAACGCAGAGCCATCTAGAGATGCTTTCGGCTAGCACACACACAAGTCAGAGTGCTTTTAGGGGGTGCATCATGTACTTCTAGCTTGCTGAGGCAGCCTGACTTGCCAATACATTAGCTAACCTGGTGAATTTCATATCTATGCTGAAATGAGATGAGGGGAGTTATATTGGAATGGTTATGCATTTCAGCTTTCCTTTCCAGCATGTCCTTTTACCTCACCAGAATAACTTATTCTCATGTTTTCATACCCGGAAAAGGGCGTGTCATGCTACGTGAAATGTTATAAAAGATCTAAATGGTTCACGTCAGGCAGGATCTGTGTTCTTTTCGGTCTCTCCTCATAAATCTAGTGAAGCCCACCAGATACCTAAGCAAAACTGTGTCATTGTAAAGGTGATAATGGGGGGACAGAGAGGAGGGCACTGTTCCTTGAATTCTTGTACTGCAAAGAAGTTTCAGATGTGGCATATCTATCCATTTAATATTCATCATTGTATGTTTCAACAAGATAGTGAGGAGTTTTCAGACCCTTTATGCAAATCATGTAATGACTTCTGTATTTGACATACTCTATGTGTACCATGCAATGTTTTCCCAGCAAAAAAATGCCTATTCGCTGTAAATCTGATTTATTCGGCATCTCATGCAACTCCTTTAATTATTTTTTTAAAATAAATACATTGGAAATCCACATTTATGTTCCTCTTACACAGAGACTAAAGGAGAGAAAAAGTCAATATTTGTAAATCTGCAGAGGACTTTGTGTGGAACAGACCAGCAAAATTATTCTTAGTATATGGGTGATCAATTTTTAAATTTTGATTTCTCTTAGTGTCATACATATGCATGCATTCTCTTACCATACGTACGTATACATATGCATATACACTACTATGAATAACAAACATAAAAATAGCTTGTTAACAACAGTTTATATATTGTTTCCACTGAGTATTTTTAGGAAAAATATGTTTTTCAGCTAAATTTTGTGCAATATTAAATTTTAAGCCAATATTTAAAAGCATGGCTTTTAAATGTTGTAGATCTCATCTGTTGGGAATAATCCTTTATCAGCATATTTGCCTCAAACTTTTGAGTCAAGTCAGGGTTCTAAATTTATAGTAAATTGTGACATCCCTTTTTTGAGTGTTACTATTTTTCATTAGTTTTTGTTTTTCCAAAATCTATATCATCTACTTGCAACTGAAATAACATATATACCTTGATTTCTTCCACAGCTTCAGTTATTTTGTGTGGATATATACTTTTTACTTATTCCTTTGGAAGCATTTTCTTTTAATGTGTTGTTATAAAGGATGATAGAGTCAATAATTATTAAAAATGCAATTAGTGCATTAAATTAATAATATATGAATGTAGTCTTTGAATAAGAGAATCCTGTTAATCAAGATTGAGATCTTTCCAATTAGTATGATTTGCATGGAAGAAAAATCACACATGATTCTGAAGCAAGAGTTTTCTTTGTGAGGAATGATCATACTTGCTTATTTTTAATCAAATCACAGAAACATGTTGAAAATACAACAATACTAGTATCATGAATACGTGTGTAAGTATAGTTATAACATCTTTATAGGTAGACAGAACAAGCTCCTAATGTTAACTCCTTGATTATATGTCTCTCGTCAACTGGTGTTAATACTCTTCGGTTAATTACAGTTCCAGGGATTCTAAGGTTGCATTTCTTGACTTTTAATGTATTTTGTGTTTTACACCATCAAAATATATTTGTTTTATTCACTTTCACTTTAAAAAGTGTAGTACACATTGAGACAGATACATTGTTGTCTATCTGGACTTCAGTAAGGCCTTTGATGCTGTTCCCCACAACATCCTTCTCTTTAAATTGGAAAGATATGAATTTGGTGGATGGAATTTTTGATGGATGAGGAACCAATTGCAAGATTGTGCCCAGAGAATGGTGGTCAATGGATAAATGTCCAGATGGAGATCAGTGGTGAGTGGTGCCCCTCAGAGGTCAGTACTGGGACTGATGCTCTTAAATGTCTTTGTTGATGACATTAACAGTGGGATTGAGTGCACCCTCTGCAAATTTGCAGATGACACCAAGCTGTGTGGTGCTGTTGATACGCCTGAAAGATGGGATGCCATCCAGAGAGACCTAGACAGGCTTGAGCAGTGGGCCCAGGAGAACCTCATGAGGTTCAATAAATCCAAGTGCAAGTTGTGGCAAGCGCTGGGTTGTGGCAACTTCCGCTATCAATGCAAGCAAGCAGTTCCGGTCTAGTGTTTGGCAACCCTGCCTGCGGCAGGAGAATTGGAACTTCATGATCCTTGAGGTCCCTTCCTACCCAAGCCATTCTATGATCAATACAAGCTGGGGGATGAAAGGACTGAGCACAGCTCTGCCGAAAAGGACTTAGGGGTACTGGTGGATGGCAAGCTGGACATGAGCCAGCAATGTGCCCTCGCAGCCCAGAAAACCAACTGTACCCTGGGCTGCATCAAAAACAGCACGGCCAGCAGGGTGAGGGAGGTGATCCTGCCCCTCTGCTCTGCGCTGTGAGACTTCACCTGGAGCACCGCGTCCAGATGTGGAGTCCTCAGCACAGGAGAGACATGGACCTGATGGACTGCATTTAGAGGAGGGCCACAAAAATGATCCAGGAGATGGAACACCTCCCCTGTGAGGACAGGCTGAGAGAGCTGGGGCTGTTCAGCCTGGAGAATAGGCCCCTTAAAGCAGTGGCTCTGCTTGTGATTCCCCATTTCCCTCCTCTCCTGTCCCATACCCATGGCTGGCATGACTGTAAAGTCACCATTCATTCAAGGATGATTTGGAGGGGCGTCTTTTGAACAGAAATGGAAGAAAGGTTAACAGGACATACATGGAGTCAGGTTTTTCTTTTGTATCTGTGCCTCTCTGACTGTGTGGAGCTGCTATGAGTTTTCATCTGCTTGGAGAATTCAACATGATGCAGCCTTCATCAAAGCTTCAGCAAAGAGCATATTTTCAAATGTGTTCACAGGAATCTGGTCTCATTCCAATCTCTTTAGACACATCATAGGCAGCTTTCCCGAGGACTTTGTCTGTGACAGGTTGGCAATTTTGTTTACTCCCAACTATTCTTCTGTGGTTGTTTCTAAATGCAAGTATCTCCCTGAAAATACTCTTATGCCCAAACATAGACTTCTAAAAATTCAAATAAAGTGAAATTGTCTCTGATGTGTTTTGCTAGCCTTAAGGAAGAGAAGTGAAATGTTGGGCTTGAAAACAAATTTGGGAGGATCTAAATATATCTGTTCTTTCAGTAAGCTCTAAGTGGTGAAAAGATGAATTGAATTTGTAGTGAAATCACAACATATATCATACTAAAATCATGACTAACATCACATCAATCGTATATATTGGCAAAAATATTATGTCAAAAAATAGAGTATATTTTACCTCATCAAGAGGATGTCCGTTAAAACAGTGAGGGATAGAAACAAGGTTATATAAGAAAGCTTCATGTGTCTGAGACTGCCTTTAAGACAGTTTGCTTTCTATGCAGCATACAGACAGGGACGTGAGAAGTCTGTTTTTCTGTTGTATGGCTTAGGGGAGAAAGAGCCACTGCAGTGGGTCTGCTATCTACATATCTTCAACTTCATTAGGTTATCTGTGTAGACTGATGAAATATAATTATTTTCTGGCTTACATTGGTAGGAGATAGGTTGACAAAGGGTTTCTGAGCACTGCTAGGTTCCTGTTTCTCTCATTGATCTCTACAAGAACAATCATTATTATAATGATTCTAATCCAAGCTTCTATAATATAACCAAGGAATAAATGCTTCTTGGTTAATATGCCTCAATTAATGGGTCACCCAGTGTAGCTGCAGCAGGTTGTAACTAAGTAGCTTTCAGGATATGAGCCCAAATAATTATAGGTTTTCTTTCCCTTTTTAGATGAAATGGATTCATAAGCCTTATTCAAATGAATCGCTCTTGTAGTCATTAATTATAGTATACACATGTTAATGACATCATTATCAGAAGATAACATAATGTCCCAAGGACCACGTGTCACAGTTGTCTCCTGTGCAAACAATTGTGCGTGATAACACAGCCTGTCACAAAATGTCAAAAGAAACCACATGGTGTCTTGAAATAATTGTGAAATTATCATGTATCACAGCTATGTATGTCATAAACAATATCATCATGACTAAATTTTTCATTAGCGTCTTGGGTGTGAGATACTGAAGGGAACAAACAATTAAGATCCTAAACATCTTAAGTGTTTCACATAATGCAGCAGTGAATTGCTTAAAGCTTACCCTGTGACTGAATCAAAATACACTAGTCATGAACTGAGGATATGCATAGTAATACTCAATATTAAGTAGCTTTGAAGATTTTTTCATGATTTCATTAAACATAGAAAGGAATCAATTTTTTTAAAATATTCTACAGTTGTGGTCTCATTTAGGACCTCTCTTTTAGCATGTATGAGGACTGAATATTAAGATTGTTGGAGTTTTCAGTGTAACTCGTATTCTATCAAATGAAATCCTAGCCAAAAAAACCCTCAGTGACAGAACTCCTCTGCACTTTTGCAGCATCAGAATTTCACCTAAGTGGCCTATCTTTCTACAAAAGTATAAGCAATCTCACTTACTCTCCTATAAAGAGGCAATGGTGCAGTAACCATTTCAAGCCTGTGGTTGACATGGGTTTTCTGGTTTATGGTCTCCGGAATAGAGCTTTTCCCATTATCTGAATCAGTTGGGCCACTGTGACGCCCACAGCACTTATCTACATTCTCCTGCAAGCCTGAAGGTGCTAAGATCCATCAGTGTTTCTGAAGAGCATGGGCTTGTCTCCAGCAGGTTGATCAGTTTCAGCACAGCTTCAGTCTGGCTGGATCCAAACCGGTTCCAGCAGATCTAGTAGCATGTCTCTGCCTCTCTCTTAGTAGGGTCTGTGCTTCTGGATTTAACAGGCAGCACTGGAGATGGAGCATTCACACCACTCTTGGACCTAGAAGCCCACAGAAACACTGTTGTAGCATGGATGAGGAAACCAGCTCCGGGGGCTAGTATATGGACAGTACAACCAGAATTAGCAAATCTAGCTGTGCTTCCTTTTAACCTCAGGGAGCCATTAGGTTCTTTGTACGGCTAGTGGGGCTACTGTTTGAAAAAAGGTGTCTTCCTCAGCATGAATTGTGTGATGGTGGTGCTTGCTTCTCCCTCTGTACTTGGACCCCACAGACTTCTCTTGTAGCAATCTGAAGGCAGGTGCAACAACATCCTGGATGACAGCCTGGTGGTCCTACACCTGTGCTGTTAAACAGCCCAGTGCACTAAGACTGAAGTCTTCCTTTTTGTTACCCATGTATTTTGATAGTGTTACCATCTTTTGAAGTTTTCCTTTTGAACTGTGAAAGTTTCAATTGATTAAGCTACATAATTTATTTTGGTTTCCTGTTTTTCTTTTATTGAACTGAGAAATATAGTTATTCTTCTGTGCAAAATTGCCAAGAATTATAGGTTCTCCAGGCACAGAAAAGTAGAGGAATTTTCCCCAAGCTGCACAGGATGCATGTTACAGCACTGCCAGGAGCAGCCCTTCTCTAACACTGCCTTTCCTATAGCGTTATATGGGACCCACTGACAGACAACTTGGTAGAAAAGCTATTCATATCGACATTTTCCAGAGATGTGCTTTTTTTTTTTTTTAATCCACAGGACTGTATCTTTAGATGCTCTGCTGATAGCAATAATACTGTTGCAGTCAGGCAGTAACTAGTTGTCAGTAATGAAGTAGAAGTCTTTGTCTCTCCATCTCTAAACACTGAGTTTCACAAAGCATGTGTTCCTGAAACTGTTTTTTTTTTTTGTTTTTTTTTTTTTGTACATGAAATATGTGTATGGGTGAGCCAGTCTTGCCAAAGCAAGTCCAAGACAACTGATATGCAAACATTTCAGAAAATTTAAAATTGAAAGAGTAGTCTCTAAAGTAACAGTTTTGTTTACATCTTTGCACTGTGTGGTTCTAGGTGATCTCTAATGAGAAAGGGAAAACTGTCTTACAGACTGCTCTTGAATTATGTCTTTTCCTACTCGGTGTAAAGACATGGTAATTCTTGACAGATGACCTGGTTTTGCACTTCTTGAAATGTTTCTGTAAAATTAAGATAAGGATTCAGATTCCTCTCTGGTTTTACCTGAATTGAAGTACCAAATCTTCCAATGTTTCTACTAAACCAATTTTTCAGGTTTACAGTCTGGCAGTTGCATGCAATAAATTACCAGTGACCCTTTTTTCACCTCTGCCTCAAAGTCCCATTCTCTACAAGGGAGGCCATCTAATTAAAAACTCAACGGGGGCCTGCTTAGAAAGGAAGGTAGACCTGGGGGAAAGAAACAGTGTGACACTATAAGGATTTATTCTGGCAAAATCTGAGGCATGAAACAGGAGCTCTGGGTAGTGACGTGTAAAAGACCAGCGAGATTTATGAGAAACTGGCAGAGCTGACAATAGAAACTGGAAGAGTTACTGAAGCTGCCAGCAACTTTGCAAGCTTTTGGAAAGAAAGTTGAAGGATTATTATTTGTTAACAGCAGCATTAAAAATGTATTTAACTGACATTGGGCTGAGAAAGCTTTGACTCTCTTCAGTGCTTCAGAAATGACTGCATGTTTGGTTTTTTTTCCACAGTTCACTAGAGTTCAACTCCATACTGAGCTGTTCACTATAATACTAGTTCTGGGAGCTCTGTCTTGGTTGATACCACTCAGACAGAACAACTGAGTCAAGTATACAGCATGAATACAAGAACATTTCAGAAACTACACAACTTAAGAAGTTTCCAAGTTATCATTGGAAAGACTTTGTTAAACATATTTGGATCTTTTCTACTTGTGTAACTACCTCTAAAGACAGCAAATATGCCACACGTTATCTCTAGATATACTTAACTTTCTAGATAACCAGGGCATATTCTGGGGAAGTCTTCAGGAATGTTAAGCAATTTTGCAGAACTACTTGAACACCTACAAATAAAGGCAGGAACATAACAATGTCAAAGAATGTGGGAAGTCACCTTTTAGTGAGCTGTAATTTTGCCCCAGAAAATGGAATATAATGAGTCTCCCTTGTGGCATTCAGCAAGCCTAGCCAAAAGACAAGTCTTTTTTCTTGCAGTTTATCACTGCATTTTCTAATCAAGTGCATAATCAAGAATAGGAGAAGTAACATCATTTACTTACTGCACAACCCTGCGCACTGTGTACTTCCTGTACTGATGAAGATTGTGAGAAAACAATGTTTGTGTAATTAAAAGTACCTATCATCAAACACGACCACAGCATGGTAGCAAACTGAAGTTTAAGTTCTTCTATGGACGCTTGAACTTGCCATTTAAAATAAGTTTCTTTCATAATCCCTATCAAATGAATCCAGCGAGGATTCCTTATTTTTCTGCTTATACTTTACTTCTTATATATTTTTGATATCTGCCACCAGTAGAGTCTGAATATTCAAAATAAACCATTGTTATTCAAATTTCAGGACTAAATACTAATGGAAGATGGAGCAAACTCTTAGAGCCAACTGTTGGATCTGGCGATGTAGACAAAGCAATCTGGTTGTATAGTCCCTCTTTCCTGAGAATTGAGGGATACAGTTGCCGACAAGATGTCCTGAAGGCATCCAGTGTGATTAGCAATCCACTTACTAGAGGGAACAAAATAAAAAAGGAAAGAAAGGAAGAAAGGAAGAAAGAAAAAAGTGAAATGAAACTGTTGTTCAGAAACAATCTGCTTTTACTACCCTTTTCCTTTCATAGGTACTTGAGATGACACAGGAATCCATGCTTTTATCTCAGTTTAATGTCATAGTTGCAGCTGCTTTCACAGTGACAGCACCTACCTTTTTTACATCATTCATATTCAGTTATTAGTTTGGCATCATACTGATGTTATTATTATTTTAGTTTATCTAACTAGTAAAGCAAGTGAGAAAGAGATGTTACTTTTTATCGTCTTTGAACTCTGAAATCTCAGTGAAATATTATGGGACAAAAGTACAGTTCTTTAAGGGATTTTTCTGTCAAACTTCAAAGAACAGCCGGATTGCCTACCAACTAGCAGAAAGTGCAACTGATTCTCAAGATAAAATCTCCAGATGTTTTTGACAGGATATTAGTAATCTGATAAACCTCTTTTAACAAGCCAAAAAAAAAAAAAAAAAAAAAGCTGGATTTGAGTAGTTATTTGCAGAGGAGAAGTAGTATGTTTATACAACGTTAGGCTGTACCCTATCTATCAATCATGCAGTCTATTCTTAGCAAGAAATGTCGAAGCAATCATCTATGGGGAAAGACATTAAACTAGAAGCCAAATAGAAGTTAGTGAAAACTTCATGGTAGAAAAGGGATTTTTTGCCTCTGATTCCATAATATCATAACCTTGTACATTATATTTTACTTGACAAAACTATTTTTTCAGTTCCTCCTGGAATGAATGAAAGAGTTAGGAATGTATTTTGGGCAAGTTAAGCGCAGTGTTACACATTTTTACTGATTTGACTGTGTTATATAACATCTAACTAGGAGATCTTGTTTGGTAAAATCCTGGAGTAGGTGAAGCAGCAGTACAGAGTTATGCAACAAATTGTACGATTTCTGAGCTTATATCATAGTCTTCATAAGACAAGTAACTCTATCTATTGTTTACTGTAGTGTTTCCACAGTTGAAAAAAAATAAGTTTAAGTGATTAAGCCATTGGCCATGTATCTCATCAGTCAGGTTATGAAAGGAGTTGAATAGCCTGTGGAGCTGAAAATGGAAAGCAGTGCCTTTTGCCTCTTGCTGTTTGAAATCTGTCTATATTTATGGTGAATGAAGAAGCATTACTGTTGAGCAAGTGCTTGGTGCTCTAAATCCAGTTTCATAACAGAGACAGATAAGCAAGAAAGGAAGCTTGCACAGCAACTGATCGCTGTTGCATTTTTCAATGAAGAAAATAAACAGAAGATTTCAATGTCATAGAGAAATGACAGTAATTGCTTGCTAAAAATATTATTTTAATGTTTTGTATAATTTCAAATATGTTTGTGGACAGAAAAATAAAATGTTAGATATTTGCACAGAAAATTAAAAGAAAGGCTCAAAAATTTTTGGGAAGTTCCATCCATTGGCTCACTACCAGCAGATTTCATAATTTCATTTCATTAATGCCCAGGAGCCAGCCTGTCGTGGATCAGACAAGCCATGGCTAACTCTAAATCTTTCTCAAGAAAGTGGTAACAAAGGCTGAATCAGGAGCTGTGGAACTTGGAGGCTGATCCCACCCATGGTGTCAAACAAGAATCAGGGATCTCAACTTCACCACAGGGTGATGGGAAGCCCTGAGATTTTCATTTCGGCCTGTTTTTTCTCCATTTTCAGGTTACCTCTTATGGAGCCAAGGAGATGTAGGGAACTGTGCCATAGTCAGAGATCTAAAAAAAACCCTTTCTTTCCACGTAGTCATAAAAAGTGAGATAATATCTCAAGAAACAGTGGTTAGATGCAGTGCAGAGACATAAATTTCAAAGTCTTGCTTGGCTAGTCTCACATCTTGATATTATTGCAACCATCTTATAAGCTATAGCGAGGTGAGTATTCCTCAGTGTCTGTTATGGGAAATATTTCATTTTGCACATAAAATGAATTATTACTTGAAGTACTTGAAGATAATGAACTATCAGTTTTTGTCTGCCTTGTTTTACTTTGTTTATGTTGATGACTTTGACGAAGTTTGCACAAATAATCTGTCATGCTAGTAAAACAGAGAAAGGGGAGGGAGAGCCTGAGGCGTTTAGATTCAAGATTATATTCTGAAATAGGCAGTGGTCCTTGACTGCTTATTCTGAGTGTTTGTAGTCTCTTTTTCTTTTATTTTGATCAGCAATCAAATACTGAGCTAATAATCCCATTTCAGCAATTCCTTTCATCAAAAAGAGCACATTCCTATAAAATGTTTTGGATTGAAGAAATTAGCTGTTTTCTGACAAACACATGACAGTCCAAAGTATCAATGGGTATGGTTCCAAACCGCTGTAAAACCTGGATGTAAGACCTCCCTCTGTATGTGGCTAGGATTGTTATATAGTGCATAAATTCATGTTATTCCTTTCTTAGAGATTTTTCCTCTTATAAAAGAATATAATTTAAAAATTGAAATAAAAACAAAAAACAGAAACTTGGTGTTTCTGTGCTTGGTTTTTCTGTACCAGCACCTAAAAACCCTGAATATCCTAGAGCCAAAGTCTTTGTATGAAGATAATTTAATAATTTACATGTCAAGGTTAGATGTAAGTATAGACAGTATGTATATATTTTATGGATGCGATTGAAACAGAAACATTTGACAATCTGGTTTAAAAAAAAAAAAAAAATTATGTTGACCATGATACTAGCTGCTTCATTTTTTGTATTCAATTTCTATTGTGTAGAACATGAATCCGTTTAGCAACATGACTTCCTTTTTCCTTTACCAGTATTTATATTATCATCACTGCCATTTTGGCTTCTGCTGTATTTGAGAGAAGGAATGGGAATTCCTATTCATTTGAAATATAAAGGAAAAAATAAACAGAGTCCCTTGAAATCCTTACAACATTTGTGCTGTGGGAAGATACTGTAGAGGCAAGTGACCTGCAGCCCCCATGCCATGTGCTTTGTTCATGAGATGGATGGCTATAATTTACTCCTGCCTGAAGTACTAGTATTTATGATGCCTTCTCTTGGCCAAAGGGTAAACACGATCTCCAGAGAAATAGAAACATATTTTTAAGACTGTATTGAAAAGAGAAGTCCACAGGACAGCTGAAGGTCAAGAGAAAGAGGCAAAGATGGTCACTTTTTCCTCTTTTCTAGGTAATCAAAGTAACTCTCTGCATCTGACTTCATGAAAAACAATTTTTTCTTGTCTCACCCACTCATACATGTGTGCATGTGAATACATGTAAGCACAAATACACACACATCCCTTGACCCCAGTTATATAGGAGTACCCCAGTTATATAGCAAGACACTGTCAATATTGGGAAGAGCAGTATAAAATTTGGCTTTAAAAATCCTTTGCACCTGTTCTTTGGTTCACAGCGGGATGAACATATTGGTTCTTCTGAATAAGCCAAAATAACCATAACCCTGGTTCAAACTAGGGTCTAAGGCATTTGGGTACTGAACCCAACTTGTCAGCTGCTGCTCTTGTCTGGAAGCTTTAATAATTGTTCAGTGTAATAGTCTCAAAATCCTCAGTGTAAAGACTTAGCCTTTAGATTTGAAAGAACACTTCAAAGACAGGCTAGTAATAAGTGTAAAAAGTACAAAAAATTCCCCAAGTGAGGTCCTGACCTTAGCGTTGATTGAAACAAGTGAGATTTTTCCTTTCTGAAGTTCTGTTAATGATGGCTGCTTATTTTTGGGTATGTGTAGCACTGAAGTATCATACTGAATATATTTACTCTGTAAATAATGTGTTTATTTAAGCCCTCCTAGGTTTTCAACGCGGGCAATTCCTGTTTTCCATAAGACATGTATTTAAAAAATTATTTTGGAGCACACAAGTCTATCTATCATCTTTTCCTAGACTGTGCAGCCTTTAAGATGATTCTCCTTTCTACTAAAATTTTTCTTCTTTCACTGACCAGCTGAAGATACCTGTTTCCCAGGTAGAAACTTCTGGCACGCTGAGAAGCCAAAGTAGAAAATAGGCCTCACACTGGAAAATAAAGGACAGAGTAGATTGTGAATCAGGTTGGTTGGTTTGTTTTTCAGCGACAAGTGGAACTAATACTCCACAGGTGGTTGGACCATTCACAGACCGTTCCCTGATGGTTTCTGTGACAGGGGGCAAATACTGGAATTTTGACTGCAGAAACCAGACTAATATCCATTAAAATAAATGTCTTCAGAGCTTTCTATTCGTTTCTTATTCTCCCCAGCTGAATCTCTTTTTCTGCTTTCCTGAAATAGCAGCATTTATTGACATTCTAAACAGCCACCTGAAGTTAGGCTGAGAGGAATGCTACTGCCTGATTCTGTGAACGTGCTCTATCTTCACACATATGTGAATGACTTTGTGTATATATGCAATGCCATAACACCTTTCTGTTAGTACTAATATGCACAATATATATTTATTTTTATTTGTATTTTTTATGCTAACATATTTATATGCCAAATGCTTACCTAAATATATAAAGAGTATCTTGATGATTTTAACGTCTTCGAGTTTTGTTCGCATCATGAGAGTATCAGATGCTATTGGGATATCTGCAGCTATCCAGTCAATAAAAATGTAGTTCATCTGAAAGCCTAAGCAAGACTAGTTCCACCAGAGCTCACTTTCTTATACATCAGCAGATAGTATTTCATGGCTTTTTAGCTCAGAACTGTGCTGCTATAGACCCAAGTCGCAGTGCTTAAAAGTATACTTACTTGCATGAGTGAGCAGTGAATGAAAACCATTAATGTCCCAGCATGCAGTGCTCACCAATACTCATTTTTGTTGTAGCCAGAGTTTCTTAGCGTGTTTCTGCTTCATTTAAACCTGTCAATACCTCAATTAGTGCTTGCTTCTCTTCCACTGGGAGGGACATTTACACATGTCACTTCACAGCCTCCAAAACCTAAAGGACCCATGGGAATTTCTGGGTCATAAAATACATCCTGATCACAGCTCATGTTTTCCAATGACTTTCTGCCTTTAAAAACAAGCAAGCAAATAAACAAACAAAAAAAAACACAGCAACAACAAGAACAAAACAGCCTCTAAGCTGTTCAGCTAAAGGGTAAAAATAGAAAGTTTAAAGAATAACAATTCTAAAAAAATGAGCACTCTCCCAGGTGATTTTACAGGCTCTGGTTTTTACTGGTTTGTGTTCAGTAAGTCTCAAAAAATGAGAGCACTGTACTTTACAATTGCAATAGCAATAACCCTCTCACTTAGCATGAAAACTTGATGCTGTCTTGATGGCAGACTGAATTCAATTTAAGATCAAAGCATTGGAGAAGATATCTAAAATTATATATTGCTGGTTTTAAATGTTTTAGCAGTCCTGCTTTTTACAATATGACTTTTATACAGGATGAAGAAAGATAGTAATTGATTCGGAACAGAAGGTCACCCGAGAGATATACACTTAATGGATGCATGTTTCTAATACAAATTTTTAGGCATCCATACTTTTCAGCAATGATGATGATGGTAAGAATAACACTGTCCATTAATTTAATGTGAAGGAAGATCGTCTAAAGATAGTCTAAATTTTAATAAATCAAAATTATATACATGTTAATGTATTTATATTTTTTTATAGATCTTTGATCTCTTATTTTTCTTGACAATTAGATGAGCTCTGAGAACACTGATTTTCCAGTGCCTCATGTGGGTTACCATAATTTGTCACAAATTTCCACAGGCTTTTACTGTAACTGACTGCAGGGAACAAAGCTGTCAGCTTATCATTTCCCATTTTCTTTCTTTTGGTTATTAGGAAGTGCAGTTAGACAAAATGGGAATTGAAGCTGCATGACAATGCAAAAGAAAGTCGCATTCATTTCAGTACCATGTCAAAGTCAAAGGGAGGACTGAGAAATATAAGCAGCTGCTGGTCTCACGTGTATCATTTGAAGACAGCAGTCTGCACTATACAAATCTAAAACTAATACAAGAAAAGACCTCAGGAAGAGGAAAGAATTGCCTCTGCGATTTGAGAAAAAAGACCTTTTTTATTTTATTAATGTGTCTTTTGGTTAAAATTCATAGTTGTCATGCAAAATAAATCAGCTTCTTTTCCTATAATATGACCTGAAACTGCTTCTGAGTGAATAAGATATGAACCCTAAATGTTCACAGCCTTTACCCTGACATATTCAATCAGATCACGAGGCGCCGGTGAAGCTGCCAAGTACTCAAGACATCATTGTCATTCTTGTTAAAGCTTAGCATCAAACAAGGCCTGCTCTGTCTTGGAAACACATGTTTGAATAATACTTATAATCAAAGTAACTTTGTTTGTATCAGGAAAATAGCTAGCTGAAATCATATGTTGTAGTGAACAGTATCCTTATTCATTTCCACTTGGTGATATATTCTTTTAGAATTTTTTTTGAAGATTACCTAGTAGGGATGCTCTACTGTCCTAATGATGCAATTTTTGTATACCACTGAATCGCGTGTTTTGGTATGGGATTTGTAATGCAAACTTAGGTATCTGGGACATGGGCTGATCGTGTCTGTGTTTACTTTCTATATGTCATAATTCTCATAGATGTCACTATGCACTAAATATAAAGATGCAGTTTCTGTTGGGCACAGTCTCTTTCTCCATGGCAATCACTGTTTTTTGTACTACCCATTCAGAAAATTGTTTTGCTAATAGAACTGTTGTTAATGAAGCTCTTGCTTATTTTCCAGAAATCTTTTCAGGTAACAGTTACTAACTGAAAGCCAGTAGCCCTCGTTTTAGAGCAGGTTGGGAGTAGAAGGTCATTTGATTTGTTTTGCTTTATCAAAAAAACCCCTCACATATATATATATATAAAGGAATACATTCATCAGTAAATTGTCTGGATTTATTTCACATGCACTGTGGACTCCCAAAACTAACACTGAACGAATAATTCAGCCTGTCACATTAATTCATCAAATTTTAGTTTTTCTCCTAAAAATTCTCTGGTTTATGTGTTTGAAACTATTTACCCTAGTTTAAAACTTCAGCAGTAATTAATTTCCAAGGATTTGCTTTCTGAATTTGAAGTTTATACCATATTGATTAGTTAGTGATGGGTTGACTTACCTAAGTAATATTTCTATTTGAGAGTTGCATTGCTTACACAACCAAATCATTACTAATTCTAAGCAATATAATAAAATATACATACAAAATTCATTTTTATGAAATATTTAAATATCTGAGATTGAATTTTTGAAATATTTATCCTGAAAGAATATGTCTCTGAGAAGGTTCATAATAAAGGAACGTGACTGTGTCACAAAAATGAAATTAATTTTCGAGATTACTGGGAGCATAGCTGCTACATGGATGGGTGCAGGCAGATCCCAAACTGGCCACTTCAGGCATGCTCCAGTGAAGAAGTCAAGTTCCATGGGAGCTACACTCAGTCAGGACAAAAATCCTAATACTAAGAGAAGAGGAGGATCAGATTGGATATTAGGAAAAATTTCTTCCCCAGAGGGTGGTCAGGCCCTGGCACAGGCTGCCCAGGGCAGTGGTCACGGCCCCACGCTGCCGGAGTTCAGGGAGCGTTTGGACACCGCTCTCAGACACAGGGTTTGATTCTGGGTGGTGCTGCGTGGAGCCAGGAGAGGAACTCCATGATCCTTGTGGGTCCCTTCCGACTTAGGTTATTCTATGATTCTATGGAGATGTTGCTACATATGGTGATGTGCCAGGAGTTGCATTGCTGACAGCAGCCAGGACAAGTCAGTCATCAAGTACACTCAAAGACTAATTGTGTTCAGTTATGTCCATGACATCAAGTCATGAAATTTTTTTCTCTGTTTCTTCTTTTCCATTCTCTTTCTCAAGAGCAACTTTAATCTTCACTAATGTTTGGATAAGAGCAACAATCTAACTTTTAAAACAGCTTGAAAGACACTGTACAGTGTCACATGACATCTTCCATCAGTTGTATTGTTGTCTGTGTTGTATTCCTCTCCTCACCACAACCAAGGTGGTAGAAAAATAACCATTTAGAGACTACAAATAGCAGTAGTTTTTAAAGATGTTGAGAACTTCAGTCAGTCTTAGAATCATTTAAGGATGTTGCTAGGAAATGTATTGTTTGATTAGAAACGAAAAGTCTTCTCAAGATAATTAAATGTTTTCATTTTTATTTGTACTCAGTTCCTGATAAAAGATTCATCAACAACAGAAAATAGAAAGGCAAATTAAATAATTTTTACTGAATCTTGGGAAAGTTTCAGATTTGTTTTCTCTAGGAGTACAAAAGATTTTTATTTTGTATGAACCACTTCCATGATTACTAAAAGTAATCTCCATCCTGAATTTTACACTTCCATTTTTAATGTTTTAAATGTTTTAATGTTTTTAAAGTTTTTAATAGTATAAAGTGATGAGCTTACTTCCTTCAGGGTTGACACAAATAAGGGGAAGACAATGTGTTGTACTGGGAAAAGGAGTAAACAAATCAGCTTTCCGAATGGAAGTCCAGATTTAAACAGAGAAATCGCCTAGGTTAATGCTGCTGTCACTGAAATGGAAATCAACATAATATATAAACTGTATGTTCCAGTTTGTCCAATAGTTCACCTTCAATGTTGTCCAGTGTCACGTGGCATGCTTCAGAGACAGATGTGAAGAACCCCAAAGGAGAGAGACTTGGATTAATGTGTCTCAGAGGCAACCCTACTCCAAAATTCTGGAACATGATGCTTTCATATGCACGGCAACATTACCTTCCTTTCCAAAATTCTCTTATATAAATACATGTCAACATATGTATGTATATGTATGTGTATATGTATACATACATATATATACATACATATATATATGTATATGTATATGTACGTATGTATATATGTGTATAATGTATGTTTGAAGGAATATAAGAGGATCCACATTTTATGGCATCTGAATATTCTCAATATACTTCTAAATTCTTTAAATACATCCTAGAAGAATATCTCATACATTTATATCAAAGATTCAGTTTGCTTGTTTACAGTTTTCTAGATTATTTTGTCACTAAAGAGGCAGCATATTTAACTCAGTTATTTGCATCAGTAATTTGATTAAAGATACTTGGAGGATGAAGAAATACATTGCCTAAAATATCCTTGGGAACACGGCTTTGTTACCAGAAATCTTTTGACATAGAGAAAGATAAAAAGAAGAGCTTATGGTTTAGGACCATTGGAGATAAATTGTGAAGAGTGAAAAATTAGCTTTTGAGGAAGGGGAAATATTTAGCTGTGAGGCATTGCTATGGCAATAAGGAATCAGTGTGGAAGATTATGTGAGAGGAAGGGAAGGATAAGTAGGGATAAAGCTGCATCTGAAGAATAAAGTCATCTTTCTTTACACATTTTTATGCTGTTCTTATTAAGAAAGTTTGTTGGGGGAAAAAAAAAAAAGAGCTTCATAAGCCAGCCTGTTTTTTAAAAAGGAAGCAAGATGGTTATAGCAATTGGTTTGGTACTCTTATCCATGAGGGGACTCTTGGTAGACACTTGTTTCAAAGAGTGGAATGTAGAGAAATCTCTGAGACAGACACCTCAAGGTCCACAGGATTTAAATTCAGTTCCAAAAATCTGATTTTTGGGTGGGGTACACAGCATGCTGATACCTGAGAAGCAGGAGTGATGTAAATCTGCCAGTGCAAGGCTCACCTACTCCGAATGCTGAGACCTGTCCAGAGGCACGGGCATGCTAAGTGCTCAGGTGTCTTGCAAGGAAGAAGGTCCAGAGCAGGCTAAGCACATGCTCCCTCCGTCACTGGAGGGCAACAGGATATTTGGAACAAAAGGTAAGGAAGAGATACTGGTAGGACTGCAGTTGTAGACAAAATGCATAAGTTGGTCTGAAAGTAATGCCTCCTATTTATTTCCATGGAAACTACAAGAGAGATGAAAAGAGCACAATGACGCTATTTGCTAGAGCAAACTCTCAGCTAGAAAACACTATCTTCTGACATAGTCACCACTATTAGCTATGTGCTTTTGCTAGCAATGAACAAGAGCCTGCATGCAGCACTCATAAAGATCTGCACCAGCAGAGGTGAACCACTGTTTCATAGCTGCTATGATGACATTACTAGGAAAATGTTGTCCACCCAGTCCAACTTTCAGTGTGCTCACATCCACTATTTGGTCTCCATCAAGGTTCAGCAAGTGTCAATGAATGTCAGTGGGTGCCATTTTTTCCACATGGAGGAATTCAACTCCACTCCTCTGCTTGATCTGCACTTCCATGTCAGGTGCCATTTGGTCAGAGTGCCCCTCTGCTGCCATCTATTGCACAGCAACAACATGGAAACGAATATTGGTGGGAAGGGTCAACCTCTGCTGCCATACCACCAACATCCGCCTCTGACACCATGGACCAATATAACAAAATAAGAGGCATTACTTTCAGAGCAGCCCTCATAATTTAGGGCATTTGGGAGGTTGGAAGTATTTCATTAAGGAAGAGAAATGAGGCTGGAGAAAGAAACTTTGTCTGTAGGGTTTAGGAAGCATGTGAGAACATGAGGAGGTTGCAGTAGGAAGAATATAGGGAGCGGTGAAGGGGGCTAGAATGTGCTGCAATGAGGGAAAAGGAGGGAGATGTGCAGAACTGCTGCAGATGAAGAAGTAAGGGGCATGTGGAGGCTTGAAAGATTACGGAAGAAAGAAATGGGATGACAAAAACTAATGATGGTAATATGGATCCTTTAATAACCTGCCACTCATCTGAATTGAGTCTCTTACTGCAGAAAGGGATATATTGGTCTGATTTAAGTGCTGTGGATGAAAGCAGATATATTCAAGTGCACACACCTACGTATAGGGGGCCCAAAGGCTGACAACTGTTTAGATCTAGTAGTTTCTTTCTCAAACACAGAAAGCTGATGGCCCTAAAAAGTGCATTTTTGAAAAGAACTTCTTTGTGGGTATCAGTTTCTGGAAACACAGTAAAACTGAAGCTATTTCCATTCTCTAGAAGATGGTATCAGACTCGTCCTAATTTTCTATTCTGATTGTTCATCATTTCTTCTCTTTTAATGCTTCTCTTTGACAAAACTAATTGGTATCTAATAACAAAATAGTCAAACAAGACATACATTGTCACTAATGTGTATCACTGCCTAAAGAGCCTCATGTCTCACACAAGACATTTCCAAGTATTTTTCCCGTAATTAGATCCCATTCGTAATTCTAACCCACTGCTCTGCAGTCCTGATAATTTTTAAATCGGTTTATTATGGTTCAGGAGTCCTTTGTACAGAAAGGGCTGCATCCTGACATATTGTCATATCCAAGCATCGGTAGCTCTGACATGTGAAAAGGTCATGCCACCAAACATTAACATTTCAAAATAGAAATTATAGTAATTCATTTAAATAAGGATTTTTTTGCTGTCTGGTAGCAATAGATGCAGTCTATGCAGGAGGAAGAACTGAGAAGGCCTCAATCCAGGTTCTCTGCCAATGTCATCTTCTTAAAATTGAGACCCACGGAAGTTCAAATGAATGAGTAAGTTGCTCTGACAAGAAGAGGCGAGTGTTCATGCATAAAAATGAGGACAATAGAGCTACTTCAGGAGGCAGCCCTGGGCTGCAAGAGTTGAGTAGAGGGACTTTTTATCGCCACCTCAAATACTTTGAAAGGAATGGACTGATACATTAGGGGAGAGCAGTTCTGTGTACTATCCAGCGCTTTCCAGATTCTCCCAAACAGGTAAATGGTCATAACTTGAAGACTTACAGACTTTGATTTTTCCTTCTCACAATGTCCAAATAATATTATTTGGTGGACAAATCATATGAGAAAAAAAAAAAAAAGACTACTGAGGACATCAAAGAGACCATCCTGCTTAAAAAATGAATTATCATTCCAAAATGTGAAAATACTTGGATTTTAAGTCACTTCTTGTTAGGCAAGAGAGTACTTTAAAACTCAAAAAAAATTAGAATCCTGAATGATGAATGAAATTGAGAATTATGTCTCAACTGTTCTGCAAGTTCTGCAAATACCTTTCAAATATATTAAACATATATCAAGGTAGGTTTCTTTTCAGTTTAATTATACTTGCAGCTCAGTACAGTTTAGTTATGTGCTCAGCACACACGTGGACTGTAAGACCTCCAGTGCAGAGCCTCTCTTTTCATTTTGTACATCTCCTAGCTTAATGGAGCCCTCATTTTGATAGGCCATTACTGTCATGCACAAGGATAGAGCATATATCTGTCAGCAAATAAAACAGGTAAATGTACTTTCTGTTAGCTTTCTGCACATTAATGATGAATGTATAATAAAATGACTAGCTCACCAGAAGGGATAAGAAATTTCTATTGGTTCTTTATTGGCCCCGTCTCTGAATGCTTATTACTTACAGTACTTTTACATGCTGTACATGCTTAAATCATGGTACAAAATTGTCCTGTGGGCAGCAAGATAAATGGAAGCAGGCTTTGTTTGGATGTGCATCTTCTGTCTCTATTGCTACATTGTCCAGGCCCAGCTCCTCTCTGCTAAGTTCGCTTTTATGCCCATCATCACTCTTGATAAGCTTTTTTCTCATAAAAGTGAAAGTAGAATCCTTTCTTGCATTTTTGGCCATCTGGTCAAATACAGACAGACTGAATGAGACCCAGAATGGAAGGCCAGCCCTGTGTCAGAGTAGCCATCTCACTGAAAAACCATCTTTGTTGTTTTGTCTGGTTCCAGTTCCGGCTATGATAACGTCCTATCCAAACACCACCCTGGCAACACAAGGTCAAAAGAAGGAGATGAGCTGCACAGCACATGGAGAGAAACCCATCATAGTCCGCTGGGAGAAAGAAGACCGAATCATTAACCCTGAAATGTCCCGTTACCTTGTTTCCACCAAGGAAGTTGGAGATGAAGTAATCTCTACTCTGCAGGTAAGAAAATAAAGTGACCAATTACTAATTTGTGTGTGTGAGATTGTTGGGTGGTTTGATTCTGAAAGGGAAGTACAGCGACTTCTGCCCTAGAAGGCCAGAGCCCCATCCATGGCACAGCCCCGAAGAGCTAGGTTGACTCCTGTTGCCACCAAGAGGAGGTAGAGGAAATGTCTTCATTTAACCTCCCAGGAAAACCAATCACCATCTCCATCTCCTCATGCTCCAGAGCCAACGAGAGAGCGAGCCTGACTCACAACCCCTCCATCCTTTCTGTTTCAGAAACAACATGGCTAATGCCTTGACCAGTCCTTTCTTAGGGTGGCATGGCCCAATTTTGAGTACGCTGCCAATAAGAGCTGAGTGAATATCTGACCCCTGGGGCTGATGTGTGTCAGGCTTATGTTCACCAAAATCATTAAGCTGTTCTGATGTGAAAATGCTGTCATTTAAAGCACTTGTTTTCTTCCCTCTCTTTTTGTGGGGTTTGTAAGCCACCATTTTACAAAGACAGATTAGTAATCAGATTCAAAGCAAGATAGGAGGAAAAGACACAGATAGATAAGTAAGCAGCATATATACAGCTGCCAGTAGTAGACACTCATTATACGCAGTAGCAGAGGTCACGAAGCCACATAGCAACTGGCCATAATCTGCATCTTCACTCCTGCTTCTCCAACAGGCAGGTCTCTGGTAATGTAGCAACCACGCATCTTGAGTTGACTGATAAATCAATGTGGGGCTCCATTAGCTTCTCAGTGGCTGGTGTAGGTTAGTTTGAGGGCCTGTGAGCAGCATTGCTGATTTGTGGATTCAAAACCTCCCAAGATGCTATGGATGCAAAGGAAACTCTTGCTGTTCTGTTGTCACCTCAAATAGGTGGAATTATGGTGTTGCCCTCAGTTTACCAGACTACAACTTTTTCTACTCAAATTTGAACTTTGCAAGCACAAGCAAGTTTCCAGTCCATTCCTTTACATTTTTACATGTCCTTTAGGAAATAAAAAATAAAGTTTTCAAATATATATATTCTCAGTCATATATCTTGATTTTCTGTTTTTCAATCTCATTCTTAAAAACGTTTTTATCAGGCTCAAAGAAATAATTCTCTGTCTCCCTCATGGTTCTATCTATATTCTCTTGTAATTCTTAAGATGTATCTCTTTCTTCGCTATTCAAAAATTATGTTGGATGATACTCAGTAAAATTTTGGTTTTGCTTTTTGTGAGGGAGCTCTGTCAATGACTTTTATGAGGAAGGATGAGTGTGAACTCGTATATATTAGTAGATTTGCATTGTGAATACCATTTAATTACAGGATAGACCTCTAGACCTTTCTGCCCTCATTCGTCTCATTGATTTTAATAGGATAGTGCCTAAGATGCACTGCAATATTTACTTTTGGAAGGCTGGAGACCTGCTTGGAGAATTCCCTTCTGAAGTAGTCATATACAGTAGTGGAATGCTACATCCATATCTATGTTACACACAAAAACTTTGAATTCTGAGAGAGAAAATGCCCCAAACAAGAAAATGCTGGGATTAAGGTTGTCTTTGAAGCCTTTAATTCAGTGATCTTGTGCGTGTGCATGATGATGTGATCTTTAGTTGTATACTCAGCTATTATTTTTTCTGCAGGACCCCTGCCTCAGTCAGGCATGACTTGGATTTTCTCTGGAGTTGAATTAGGGTTGAGTAATGAAAGACACTGTGTGATGCAAGGCTGATCATTGAAACCAAACTTTTCACAGGTGGCCAATAATTGTGTGTTCTTTGTTTTCTAGGTACTTGCCTTGAGCCCTTGGGGTCTGATTTGCAGAAGTACTAAGCCCTCATAGCTGCAGCTTAACTGAAAGGAAGCTGTTATGAACACATGAAATGCTATTTATTGCTAAGGACTCTGAGGGAGAAAAAGAAGGCCCTAGATGTATCAAATTGGGCACTGAAAATTTTTGTTTTTCTAACTTAAAGCTCAGCCACACGTGCAACTTAGCAGAGAAGTCACCACATCTCAGATGGTAACTCTCATATCCTTGTAGCGAGTGGGAAATGAATCCATTTGTCTTAACCAGTGGTAAATAAGAGTTGCACTCATATTACCTTGGCTTTGATGAGGAATAAAGAGCACATGGAGTTACCGTGGCTGAGCTAATAAGTGGCATCTTGTCAAGCAGCCACAAACATTATCATATGTCTGGTTCCTTAATTCCCCATACAAAATGGTGGTAATACTCTTCATGATGTCAGGTTTTATGAAAATAAATTCCCTCATGTTTCTGAAATGAGAACTGCATAGGTTAATGCCACAGAAAATGCTGTGAGAGAATGAATAAGTCTGTCTTCAGGGCACAGTTTGAACTGTGTGCAGTAAATAAAGTGTGGAGAGCACACTGAACGATAAGAAGAAAATGGCATTTGGAATATCTTCTCATTTAAAAAATCCTCTCTCTCCTGCACTTTGAATGAAGCAGTGGTCCTGTAGAAAAATATCATTATGATCATGTATGTAAAGAAAATATAATTTTCTATGTTGTTAAATAACAAATTGAAAAGAAAGACCACCCAAATTTTAGTATGAAGCATCATGCTGAATACTGCAGGGTTCACTGGCAGCGTTTGAACCTTTATTTCCTCCACACAGACTTCAGCCACTTGAATTATTTTCAGAAATAACTGGAAAATTTTGAGGCAGCAGGAGGCACCATTTTGTATGGAATATTTCAGCCAACTGTTAAATGCTTGGCAAATTGTGAGTGACTGGAAACAAGACTCCTAATGAGAAGCTACAGGAATAGGTGGTGCTCCAACTCCTCTCTACGCATGTAGAGCTGATAGCCTGCTTCCTCAACCCAGGTGTTGCTAGTTTTGATAAGTCTTGGTATTTTGGATGCTTTACGGTGCATATGTATGTAAGTGTATAACATGCAATATCTATTTACTACTGTCAAATAAAACAGTTTGTGCAATTTTTCTCACACCACACAGAAAAGCTGTTGGTTTATTTTCTCTGCATGTTGTTCAATCAATCACTTCTTTTCAAACCACCTATAGATTTTGCCAACTGTGCGTGAAGATTCTGGCTTCTTTTCCTGCCATGCCATCAATTCTTATGGGGAGGACCGTGGAATAATTCAGCTCACTGTGCAAGGTAGGAAGAGGACAACATAAGGAAAAATACACAGCTATTGTAGTACAGTAAGTGTATGCCATGCTTAGAAATATGTTGGGGGAGGGAGGCTCTGGTTCCTAATTAAATGTTTTCCTCATTGTCAAAGAAATGAGGATCTGCATTAAGATGCTCAGTCTCTCGTTTTCCTGCATCACAAATGAAATCAAAACAAAGGATAAGCTCCAGAGTCTTTCTAGACCTGTAAAAATTAATAAGGAGAGTTTTTTCTTAAATACAGCAGCTGATGATCTACTAAAGATACTTAAAACTAATATCTTCAGTAGGAGCAGTGGATGTAAGAGGGTTACTTTTGGGGGAAGGGAAAGAGAGTTGCATTTGTTTTAAAAGAACAAATGTACTTAAAACCCCAATAAAGCAAAAGCAATCTGATTTTATTTCTAAAGAAATGTTAAACCTACTGTGTATCTATAAACAAAATATTTCAGGTTTAATCAGTCAAAATAAATTTTAATCAGTTTGTATAGTGCAAGCTCTAGGAACCTATGTTGCCTGGGGCTGGGTTTCCTCTCCTTCAGAGTTTCACTCAGGCAGACCACAGCAAATTCTGGAGTGGCTGAGGTGACAGTATTTGAGATGCAGAGCAGAGGCAGTACTTTGACACTGGCCGCTGCTTATTTCTGTGCGATGCTTCTTCCTGTGCTTGTATGCCTTTGAGCATGCACACAGCAAATTTTCAGAACTTGCAATTTTTTTTCTCCCTACCCTTGAGTTCACATAACTGCAGATTTCACTGAATTCTTAATCACAGAGTCATAGAATATCCTGAATTGGGAAGGACCCACAAGGATCATCCATTCCAAGTCCTAAAGCCAAGAAATACGGGTGGAATTTGGGTCAGGTTCTAAGTTGCACCAGAGCTCCTTTAAACTGCCTTTACAATTTAAAGGGATGATAGATTCAGTACAAATGCTGTTTATTTACATCCCTAGTTCTAGGGGGATGAGGTAGAAATAGAGGTAGAAAGAGGTTTTAATGTAGTTAAGACTTTAGAATAGTTATTAAATTGACTGTTATTAAAGACTTTTAAACATACTCAGAGGCAGAATTCTTACATCCTTCTCCTGCCAAAGTTAGCACTTCAAAGTTTAGTATTAATGCTTCTATCACCACCTTTTACGTAAAAACTGTAGAAGTATCAGTAAAATATAGTGTTCAAGGCAAAAATCTTTCCCAGCCTGAATAGCCCAATCTGGAGTGCTTTGAAGGAAACACAACTGTATGTTGCATATAAGAAGGTTAAACAGAAGTTAGTATTCAATATTACATCTGTGATTCTCAGTTAAAAAGAGACTTTTTGTTCCTCTCTTGGATATTCTTCAGTGAGTGATTAACTGGCTCAGGGTACTAATGAGTGATTGGGGAACATGGCATGAGAGCTTACCACCAGTAAGCCATATCAGCGCCGTGCTCATTAGTGCTATCTTGCTACAAATGTGGGCTTTCTTCTGACTAAAACCGAGCATGTGTTTACTCAGAGCCCCCTGACCCTCCTGAGATTGAAATCCGAGAGGTGAGAGCACGCAGTATTGCCCTCAGATGGACCATGGGATTTGATGGAAACAGCCCAATCACTGGCTATGATATTGAATGCAAGAACAAGTCAGGTAAGAAATAATCTTCCTCTGAAGTAATCCCTGTCGCTTAACTTTCTTCTGGTCATTCATCATTGAATTTATATTGTAAAAGATAATTCATAAATTGAAAGCGCCTGATAGAAAATTTTATCATGGTTTATTTAATCTTTCATAGTATAATTTATCATCATTTGTTGTCTTTTTTTGAATTAAGGACGTTATGTTTCAAAATTGCTGCTTTTTCCATTCACTCAAGGAAGATACAAGTAAGAGGGACAAGTTCTGTTGCTAAAAAAAGATATTCTAAGTAATAGTTGGTAATGATGATTTTGCTAGCTGATTCTTGGTCCCTGTAACTATCTTTTCTCCATATGGATTTTTTTTATTATTATTTTCTGCTTTTCCCTACAGAAAAATACCTGCTTTTATAAGTCATCTTCTCCAACAGCGCTGATTTTTAGTTATTTTCTACCAATATGGCATCTTACCTGGAAAGTTAGCAGTGAAAATGGGTACTTATGATAATTTCTAGTTGAAGAAAGCTGTGTGGTAGTTTTCTAAAGCACCATGCTGAGTTCTCAGTAATGTACTGGAAATACTCTGAAGGATAAGACCAGTGCAAGCATAGACTTTTCTGCTAGGTCGCATGTAATCATGTCAATGAACATCTAAAGATGAGTGAGACGGATGTAAAAAAATAAATACAACCCCCTCATTTGGGAAAATATTCCTTCTTGCGTAGATATTTTAAAGACAGCTTTTTCTTGAGCCCAAAAGTGTTCACCGTCTATTGAAACGTGAAAAATATTCAAGCTGTGTTGGAGCTATGTTTGTGATGTAAGATCATATTTAAAATTAAGTACATTGATAAGCACTGTCCTGGAGTCATGCTTTGAGAGGAGATTAGAAAGGAGGTTGCAATGGAAAAATGTTTTAATATGATTAAATATGATTAAAAGACACTGAGAAATAATATTGTACCACTTTATTTCGGAGTTTGTTGCACTGTTTTTAAAGAGACATAGGAATGCTCTGTGTGAGGTTATGAGTGAAACATTCTGTTTATGTAAGCAACTATAGTATTTTTATAGTATTCTCTCTTTAGTTCTGAGACATGAAAATGTGCTTGTTCATAAAATTCTAAAACTTACCAACTAAAGAAATATTCTCCTCCCCATCTTTGCTATCCTTCATGTCTACATTGTGTATTTCCTTTGTGCTTTATTTTGTTGGGAAGGAATCTTAAATAATCAACACCATTTTTGCATGGCTTTGTAAATGAAATTGTAATGTACAGGTGAACATGGTAACTGAGAGGTTACAGAAATTCCCCACTGAATCTGTGGCTAGGAGTCACGGCCTTGGAGATATAAACTAGGCAAGAATGCCTTCAGAGAACATGCAGACCTAAAAGTTCCTGGGCTTTCTTTTCTCTTAGTTTCTTTTCCTTTCCTTTCAGCCACCCACTCTTCCCAGAAATTTTTGAAAGTCATACTTCTTTCTCTGTGTATGAAGGTAAATACTTGAGGATGTATCCTAAAAAGAGCAGATTATCTCACTACAAACAACAGAAACAATGTTTTTTAAAATCTGGAACTGAATCCCTGGAGAAACTAGGATCAGCTTTTAGAATTCTTACACATAATTTTTTTCATAATTATCAAGAAGATGAAATGCTGAAGATGGTTACTGAAGAACTAGCATAGAGTGACTGGGGGAAATTAGAACTTGGAAGAGAGAATTAAGAAAAGTTCTCACGATTTTCAGATATTAAAGGGACAGAAAAAACTTAGATAAAGCACTCACAATCCAGATGCTAAGCTCAGGGAACATCCTGCCAAAGCCAAGGTAAAACTGTGAGCTGCATAGTTGTGCTGAATGAAAATTAGATATTTAAAGACGATTAATTCATGGGAGATATGCCAACTAGTTGTTGTGACCTTGTCGTGGTCACTGTACAGTAGAGATGCAGTTACTTGTTACTCAAACATTGAAGAAATGGCTATTTTCCCTCATCTTAGTAGTTCCTGCATCCAAAGCTAACTCCTGGATACACTCAGGATAATATTTCCATCTGTTTATGACTAAAAATAGTATTTCCAGTGTAAATATATGTATTATGCTTTTCTGATTGCATTGTTATTGAGATAATTTCAAAACGCAATTTAAACAGCGTTACTCTACTGTGGTCCAGTGTGACTTTTTTAGCCTTTTTCATTCACTTTGCTACTGTTTGTCCATGAGCATTACTCTCAACAAGTCAGATCCCTGGCATTATAACTTGAGATGTGATAAACAAGACTGGGAGGCACTGAAACTGTGAGAAACTGTAGGATACATCCCTACAAGCCTGTTATTTCTTCCAGTAAATATCTCTTTTTCCTTACTGACCCCAACTCAAAGAACAGTCCAGCTCACTGCTTTCTCCTCAATGGCTGCAATAGCTTCAGATGTTTGAGAAGCAACCAGACTCAGCCCAGTTACTGCTCTCTTGATAAATGTAGCATTTATGCACTGCCTCAAAAGGTTTTCAGGCTTGGAATTTCTGCTAGTTTAAACAATTACAGTCACATTTTCAATTTGGGACATCAAACAAGGTATGAAACAACATACAATCTTCATGGCTCCTCTGAGAAGATGTCTTTTGCTAGATGGTACTTTCCAGCCCAACAATCTGATTAGAGGCCTTTGCACATCAAGCTGACTGACTGACTAACAGGACTATAACAAAGGCAGGGGAGAAAATGAAGAGAGACGTGGCCAAAAAATTAGCATTTGGAGAATTAACATGACAAGCGGTATTTAGCAATTACATGTTAAGGAGCTCTACCCAGTCATAGCTCACTCTCTTGGTTGTTATTTGGTTTTTTTTTAACCTTTTTCATTTGCATTGCCATAGTTTCACTGCTATCCATTCCTGGACAGCACAAATGAATGCGTAATAAGCTGCTGTGTGATGTGCAAAACCAGGAAGCACTGGCATCAGAAGTCAGTGTGCAGTCTAAGGTATAATGTGACATGGGACCATGTGGGGCACAGGGATGTCTGGATGATGCAACACGGTCCTTCTCTGCACCGAACATCTAGAAGGACTGCTTTCCTCCCTTTGAGAAAACAAAGGCAAAATGTTTCTGCTGCAAAGGCTTACAGATATACCTCAACAGCTATGAGGACAGTAGTAGGATGGTGAGAACTTTCTCCTGCAACCTATGGTGTTCCTTGCTCAGATAACCCAGAAAGCTCTCCAGACCAACGTTCTTGGAGATAACTCCTGGCTAGCTGTGACAAGGGCTGTATCTCAAGCTCTCTGCAATTGCTGGAAAACGCTTCTTTCTCAGCTGCGTGGTGTTTCATTTTCCTAATCTTCCTTCATAAGCAAGAAGGTCAGGTATTTCTCTTTTACTGCTTCTTCCTTCATTAGATGGTTTAATTCTAGTACAATTACTTGACTCCAAAAGGTGGTTTGCAGACACAGGGCGACAGGCAACAACTAAAAGTACCTTTCTAGGCTGAGCCTAATGCTAAATTTTCTGTGTATGTTGCTTACCCTGAGAGCTCAGAAATGGGTGTACAGCAGGATGCATCATATAGAATTCTCAAGAAGGAGAACTGCAAAACTTCTCAGTTTCAGAGAATGTTTGGGCTGACCACATATCACACATGGACTTTGCTTTTTGGTGCTACACTCATGTATTCCATCTACCCCTGCCATACAATCCAATAATGAAGACAAATTAAGTACCCTCTAGAAGAAGTGTGGAATTGCCTTATGTGTATATAGGTGTTTTTTTCTTTGTTTGTTTTTATAGTTCAATTGCAGTGCAGGAGCAACATGACTCGTGGGAACTCAGCATTTCAGGCCATTTCAGTCAGTACTTAGGTACAATGCTTAGGTACAGAAATGTGCCTGTGGCACTCAGACCTGGCCCTTCATTGACATCATTGATGTGTAGCTATCAGATCTTTCCATCTGAGGTGTACAAAATGTTTTGAAGATGAGAACAGGTATGCCGATGCTTTTTTATGCCTCTACTCATCCTTTCAGTTTTTGATGTCATTAGGGAAAATTGAGGAGCAGACTGAACATCAGTTCTGTTTAGCCCCCAGTTTGGAGGCAGAGGACAGTGCTTTCATGTCCTCAGGTAAACCCTTGCTCCTTCAGGATGCAGGTGCTTTTGCAGAACTGGAGTTTTCCTCAAAATCAGCCAGGGGAGAAGGGTGTTTAGCCGGTGTTGCAGCTGGGTGCGTTGTAGGACCGTGTCACTAGATGGCACCGCAGGCAAAGACACCTCCTCACCCGAGTGTGCAAACAGGCAGTCATTTTGCTGAAATTAGAATTGAAGAGCAAATAGGCCTAATTGTCTCCTGTAGAGTAATCCCAAAGCTTCGGTCTTTATTTTTAGGAACGGGTGAGAAGCTGCTGCTTTTCATAAAATCATAAATTTTTCATAAATCATTGTGTCAATGTGCATTTTATATAACACTGAGAAGTGCATGGTTGTGACGTTTTATGAGGAATAAAAATCACATAAAAATTCCATGCTTAATTTTAACTTTTGTTTTTGTTAGCCCATTTCAACTTTTTTTCTGTGCATTTTCAGTCTTTAAGCAGATTTTAAAGAACTCTGAAATATCAATTAAAAACAAACAAACAAAAAAGAATAGTCAATTCTAATATCTCACGGAACAAATACTTTAACACCTTGAAGCAAGAAAATATTTTTAGGCTTTACCAGAAAAAAAAGAAGTTAACACTTATTTTTTTCTTATTAACACTTTTTTTTTTTTTTCCCCCTCTCCAGCGTTGGAGAGAAATTGATTAATTTTTCTTCAGACTGACTCAGTTGGAAGTGATTGCTTTTGTTGATTTGTTTTTCCTTTCTAAAAGGGGATACATGCATCAAAATATAGTCCTGAAGTCTATGCATTTGTCCTAAATTAACACTGGAAGCCTACATTTAGTAGTACAGAAGATTCCAAGTTTGCATCTCTTTTTCTCCATGGCATGCCATTGTTTAATATACTGAAAATCACAAAAATTTTCAAATCCGTGTATTTGATTTCAACAGTTATATATACTACAGAGGTTTACCACTCAGAGATCAGTATTTCAAAAGTCCAACTGAAAACGTAAGCAATTTGTTAACATATGGGCTGTGTAAAAACAAACTATCATCCACATCAAAAGGAAATGTAACATATTCTCCAAACAAAAGTGATTCTTTCCTTTTTTTTTTCTTCTTTCAATTCCTTTCCTGTTGGCATGGTACTCTGGAACAGAGAGAGTCTCCTTCTGTGTCTGCAGAATGTCTGACACAACGGAGTGTAACCGCTGGTCAAGATTCCCTAGGGATACAGAAATAAGCAATGCTACTGCCAGTGGGCTGCAGTTTAGCACAGATCCTGTTATGGCAGCCTTGCTCTCCAGCTTCAAAGCCCCTCAGATTTTTTCATGGCCTCTTGCAGACCGCTGGTTGCCATGTGCTAGCCTGATCTATGACTCTCTTGTTAGCTGAGGAGAGCCCCTGTGCATCACCATACCATTGATCAACCTCATCATCTCTCCTGTTTCGTACAGTCTGCAAAGATGTGATGTTCATCAGCCATATCTGTAGAGAGCTTCTCATTTTGGGGTAATTCTTAACCAAATAGTGTCTGAAATCTTCTCGTTTTTGTATTTTGTGGGGGTTTTGCACCCTCCAGTGAAGTATTTGATTTGAGGAGCTTCAGGTGTGAGCAACTGGTTATTATGGCGCTTGGTAAGCAGCATACTTTAAGAAAGAGTAGCAGGCAATATGAATCATAATGTAGGACATTGACAACACTTGACTGTTAGCATGTTAGAGAAATTCTGTAAAGTTTAAGAGAACACACTGAAAGAAAGTAGTAGCAGTGCTCCCTGCAAGTAACTCCTTCAGAGCTTCTGACAGTATCCTGCAGAGGATGTTTCGGAAATATCAATTACCATGGAAAGATAAATTCAAGTACATTTGATCAGCACTTAGTTGTCTGATTTCTAAATGTCTTCTGGGTAAATAAATCCACATATATAAGCAAAAAAAAAAGAAAAAAGAAAAAAAAAAACCAAGCCCTATAACCAGTGAAGCTGCAGATGTCATTGTGAAACTTGTGTATCTTTTAGCAAGCTAAGTATAAAGAATTTACACAGCATGTGCAAGAATTCTGTATCTGAGTGAGTTTTCTATTTTTAAACTAGTCTTATCTGTTGAGCTTTCCACAATGTTGCCTACAGTGACCCATGCTGTTAAACATAACTGTAGAGCCCCCAGCAACATCCCCCCTCGGATGCTGCAGAGGTTAAAGGAGAAACATTGACTGCAGTAGGAAAAAAAAAGATAGATGCCTTCTCATAAGACATACAAAGATGCTTTAAAGAGATAGGTTCTGTTATTCTGTTTGCAGAAACAAAGAGCATAGATGAAATTGAGGAGTTACTGTGTTTAGCCAATTTCTATTCTTTTTCCTATTATATACCTGGAGAATTTATTAAAAAGCATAACAGACAGATGAATAGTATCCATAAATATTAACAATATACTCCTTTTAAAGATATATGAAAACAGCTAAGAAGGTTTTTAATTCCCCTCGTGTTCAAGTGATCCTGTGTCCCAATGAGGCAGAGAAATAGCGTCAATGCTGGAGGGTACTGAGCCCCATGTCTGAGCTAGCAAGGCACTTCAAGCTCATGCTAACTGTAGTCTGAGCTCCTGCAGTATGAAATCAAACTTTCTGCTTGATGTCTGTTAATCTAAAAGCTCATTGTTCCTATTTATGAACTCCCTTTGCCCCCTTTCTGCGAGCATAAACAGCTTCCTCTCTGAGTGGGATTCCTTTTGGGCTTCAGCTCCAATATTTTTCACAGTTTTCCAGTGTAACAATACTTAAAAAAGTGCAGTGTGTACACACAGACAGCTGGGGGATCCTTGCTGCCCTCACCATCCCTCAAAATAAATGAATACATATATATACACCTATAAAAGAAGAGGAACAGGTATTCTCTGGGTGCCCCCTGAGCTGAGATCCCTTTCTTCACAACACCACTCAGAGCACTTGGGAATGTGATCACTTGGTTTTGTAGCACTGGGCATTATCTGGGTTAATTCAGCAGTGTCCTGCTCTATTAGACGGTTTAACTGCAGACTTGTGTCAATAACATTAACATGATATTTTATTTGCCTGTTTTGTTTTAATCTCTTATTAAATAGACTCTTGGGATTCTGTTCAGAGAACGAGAGATGTTTCCCCTCAGTTAAACCAAGCCACTATCATTGATCTCCACCCTTCTTCGACTTACAACATTCGCATGTATGCCAAGAATCGCATTGGCAAGAGTGAGGCCAGCAATGAGCTCACCATCACAACGGATGAAGCAGGTACTCTCTGGTTTTGTAGCATCTGAATCATGCTGGGACTTATTGTTCTTTGATGTGAGGACTCTTTACTTGAAATGATGCTTATGTTGCTGCAGCTGCATCAAAAGAAATACTGAATTTTTGCCATGAAACACTGTCACTTCTCTAACTTCATCATGCAGGCCTGTAATTAAAGCTATTCAGTGGCATCTAGTGGCCAGAAGACATTATGCTCCAAATTTTCAGCTATTGGAAAAGGCACACATATCTACACTTGGGCACCTAAATCAACATTGTATTTCTAGTGATTGTTCAGCCCTGGTGGATCTTGTGGCTTTCTTTAGATGTCCAGCTAGTGTAGATAGATAACTAATTTAGTATAGATTTAGTATAGATACCTAATTTAAGCTACCTCCATTTGAGAACATTAATCCTAGTGAAAAAGATTTTCTTTTGCCTACTCCATCCCCCAGCTCACCCACCAAGTAGTTTTCTGATTACGATATAGGTCAGTTGTCTTTCATTAGTTAGCACCATCCCCCCGTTCTTTGTTTCCATGTATTCTTTTACATCATTACAGGTTTCTATAGCAAGAGTGCTGTGCCTGCATTTTCACTTTAATGTCTGGAGTCTCTCTTTTTTGTACTTTAATTTCTGGCTTCCAGTGCTGTCTTATGTTTATTTCTCAGCATGGCAAGGAGAGTAGAGCCTTGTGCATGTTCTTGTGTCACAAGTCTTGCATGTTACTTGTGACACTGGATAAATCTTATGGATGAGAAGTGAAGGACTACAGCTCTCTACTGTTGTAATTAGAAATTAAAATGTTGAATGACTGCAAATACTTTTGCCAGATATATACTGCTATTATATGCAATGCACAGAAGTGTGCTTTTGAAAGTAGCCAGGAAGATTCAACACAAAGCCCGCTGTAGCTGAGTAAAGACACTCTGAAAAGGAACTTGATCACTTGTGTTTGAAAATGTATTTTTATCTTGCTAAATTTAGTTTTTCTGCTATTTTACCTGAAGCAAAAAATGCGTTCCTCTTTGGGAATTTTGAGAGGAAAACCATAATGCAGATATCTGGGTGACAGTGTCCTGGCAGTGAAAACCCCATTTCTTTTTCAAGATTCACATTGGTCTAGACTTTAAACACTTGCTGATGGATTTTCAGTCTAGTTCCTGTGAATACAACTCAGTAATTTACACTCATTTTCACTGTGGGTGAAACTACCACATTGGAAATATATCCCACATGAGAAGAGCATGGTTTTGGTTCCAAGGGACTTTTTGAATAAGAATGGGTTACAAGGGCTTTCAGTGCAAAGCCCTGTAAACATTTCTTTTTTCATTAAGTGTCATTTTTCATCCTGGTAGAAGGAAAGGAGTGAAGAGTATTCACATTTTTATGAGCTTTCATTGAAGAGCTTTATTAATGGCTTTTATAATGGTTTGCAAAATATTTCTCATTTGATCAGGGTTTTTCTCTTCCTTTTTTCAATGAAAATGTGAAATCACTATAAAAAACAGATTATCCATTCTTCCATCCTGCATCATCTATAAGCCCAAAATGCCTATCTTTCTTGGTCCATAAACATCAAAGTAGAGTGTTGGGTGTTGGATGTACTCTCTCATTCTCTGTTGTTCACCCCTGCTTGGAATGTTTCTTACGTGCTGAATTTATCCTGATTGGTAATTAAATTGCGAGGATCAGCAGCTGACCTTGAAATAAAAAAACAGCTTTCCACTGAGCAGAGTGGAACCTTAGCATCACATTTTATTCAGTTCTCTGTAACCAAGCTTCAGAATAATTCATCTTTTTGTCGCTATCTTTAAAGAAGTTATCTATTTGGAGAGAAAGACCAGCAGTGTGGAACTGTATTCAAAAGTCACTGAGCTACTTAGGGAACAATCGGAAGAGGGGAGGCCAGGCCTAGGCAGAGTATGTGATATTTGCCTCTTGGATTTTAATTCCATATGGTGTGCAATGTACAGGACTGACAATTTTTGATCACTGTTTACCTCAGTTCTCTTCTTTTACAATAGCAAATGGAAAACAGTATGGTTGCAGGGAATAAGGGAGGAGGTAATGAGGAGAAAGTGAAATAAAGGGACAAGAAAGGCAATATAAAAGCTGAACAACTGAAACCATGTCATTGGCAAGCATGCAAATTTCGTATCCTGTATTACTGTAACCTGAGTTACCCGGTGCTAGAAAGGAAGCTGAAAGGGTCTCTGTGGTAAAAGGATGGTCAAGCACATAGTTTTGTACTTGTCCACAGCTAGTCATGATTTCAAAGCTTACAGACCACATCTTTTCCTCCATGTAATCACAATTAGTTCCTATGGTGGAAAACACACTGCAAGTACACACTCGTGCTAATGCTTGTCAGAAAAACAAATTCTTTTTCACTATTGTTTAATACTGAAATCAATAGAGGAAGCTGAGGTGTCTGGGTTATGTCTTTGCCACAAACTCTGTATGTCAGTAAGTATGTAAAATAAATGACTTCTTATTTAACGGCATTAACATTTCACCATGTGTGCTGGGAACTGTTAACTACTCATGTCTGTAAAATTTTCTGGGGTCTTTCAAGGAAAAGTTTTTAGGAGTACATTTTAAAACCCATTTTTAGGCTCAAAAGCTTTTCTCAGATTCCACTACATCACAATGTTCCCAGAGAAAAGGAATTCATGTTTGTGTGCAGGGGGGGCAGAATCAAGGACAGGGTTCAAAAAATTCATAGAGGCCTCATTTTGTGCCAATGGACCTTTTCTCCTCTAATTCCTGTACATTGCTGTAAGAAGAATAGAAATAAGGTTCTTTCAACCTTTGTATATTTCCACAGTGAAGGACAGTCACGAATGGCACAGAATAGGGCATATTTAATAACTTAAATATATTATAGGCTTTACTCTGGGCCTCTCCATTTTCATCGGTTAAAGAAAAATGTTCTGGTTCCTTTCAGCACAGCTGTCATTTACTGCTGCTCCACCTGCAACAGCCCCATCTCACCCTTTTTATTGCTTTACTTCCCTTGTCGTGCTATTAAACTTAATTTAATACCTTTTATTGAGGCCACACTCTGCATCTAAGGAACTCTCGAGGAACAGCTTGAGATTACTTCATTTCTTTCTTCAGTTCTTTCTTTGCAATGGTTTACCTCACTAAGCAAGTAATTTGCTTCACACCTCTCCATTCAGTCCTAACCAATTCTTGATCTGCTTTGTAGCTGTCCAGCTGACAAGCAGGTGCCTCTAGACTCAAGGCCTTCTTTAAAGCATCATGCATACTCTTGGCAGCTTGTCAATATTAGATGAAACTCCTCTTTATTCAGCAGGAACTGTAGCACGTTTTTTCCATCCAGTAGTTTTTATCTGTTTTCCAGGCTGGGATATCTACATTGATCAAGGAGAGGGAGGCAGAGAGAGAGTGTAAACTGAGGTTTTCATGTACAAAATGTATATTTGGCTGTATGTGCACAATCTCTAGTGAACAAGGGGGATTCCTCTGGAAAGTGTGAAATAACAAAGGCTAGCTGAGGAGTTCCTGTCTCACCTGCTTTTAAATGGGTTCTGCTGCCTTGCTCTCACCAACAAGGTTCTGACTCACAAAAATATGTCTTGCTAGTTTACAAAACATAAACAGACGTATGAGCATATCACTAGACAAGAAAAATCATTGTTTCACTCTTTATTTCTTTTTTTTTTTTTTTTTTTTTTTTTGGCTGGGTTGCTACATTTTAGTATGTGTTGTGTTACTGTTGGTTGGAGATGGCACCCAAATGAGTACGATGCTGGGGTCTGGTTTTCTTTGATTGAAGTAGTGTCTTCAGTTTTTCGTATGACACTGTCACAGTTCAAATCTTTGTGATGCTGCTGTGTTAATATGGTGACATAGCATAAGAAGTGCAGAATTCTGTGTGCTATGAGGACAATTTTGATTTATCTCTTTTCTTTCTTTCCAGCTCCTGATGGTCCACCCCAGGATGTTCAGCTTGAGCCTATATCTTCACAAAGCATTAGGGTCACCTGGAAGGTAAATACAGTCAAGAATATAATGTCTGACAGTATTTTTGTGGTTCCCAGAAAACCAAAGGCTTGTGATCACTAGCCACAGGATTACTTGATGGGTGAAAGGAAATATAATAATGTACGTGAAGCAATGATCTAAGTTCAATGCAGTCAGAAGAGCAAAGGAAGTAGATACTGAAGTAACGCAGAATGTACAGTGACTCTCAACAACCAAAATAAATGCTTAATGTGTCGTTGCTTTTTTAAAGCACTCAAGAAGCGCGAGTGCTGTCAGATCTAGTCAACTATAACATCCAAGTTTCTATGCATAAACTTGTTTTAATGTTTTCCCTTTCTCATATGGTTGCATGTGTAGGCAGATCTTTGCCTGCTTTTTTAACCTTGAATTTGGGAGAGGTTTTCAAAAGCAATGACAGAAGATAGGCAACACTGGTTTACTCCTGGAGTTTATAGATGCTCTTTGTGATTCTGAAGATTTGCCATTGCATTTTACAGATATGTGCTGACAACTAGAGGACAAACAACCACATCTAAATTGCGACAACATTCCCTAAAACGTGGTTTCAATTTTGTACTTACATGCCACTTCAGCTACAATTTAGTGCCTTGATCTCTAGGTGTTTTCTGGAAAGCAGAAGCACACAAAAGAGAAGCTGGAGTTGTATTTATATGTAAACAATTGTCAGGATCATGTTTGGAACTAGTTGGATTCGTAAATGTCAAGTGTCTGATATAACAAAATAATCACAGAAACGAGTTTTGTATTGAATATATACTCCATTGCTCCACCAAGTCGCATGAGCTGAGTGCAGAGAGGGATCTGTAGAACTGGAGTGAGCTTACAGTGTGAGCTACTTGTTTCTGGCTGGAACTCTTGCAATGCATATCTAGACCAGGAAAGGTGGGTCTATTCTCCCAGAAATTTGTACCCCAGGTGAACATGGTGTGATGCACTGTGCAGATGCTAGTTAAGACATTCGGCATTTGCTGCAGTTAGTGCAACAGTAAAGGTCTATTGCCAAAGACACAATCTGTGTTAAATCTAATGTAGCAGAACTGTTAGGTCACAGCTTGAACTGATAACTGAGCGCATGATGGAGGGGTGTGGCTAGCCCTGGGAATACTGATAGATCACTCGCACCTGTGACCGGAAGGGGTGAACCTGGAGGGGGGTAGACCCAGCCTTAGACAAGGGCCACCCAGGCAAATCTCAGATCTGAAAAGCAGAGATCAGAAGGTTGGGGAGAAGTAGAAGCAGGATGAGAGAGCTGAAGGGAGCAGGAAATGATGTGGAGCAGAACGCTCAGCTCCAGATGAGAGAAATGGCATAGTCATGACATTTTGGATTCTCTTCATTACATCTAGCCTTCCAAAAAAACCAAACCAAAACCAAAACTGCTGTCTGTCTGCTTCTTGTTCCTTCACAGCTGAGGCTGTGCATTCTCAGCACCACAATGTCTCTACGTGTGCCTAATGGGTGAGATGGCAGATCTTTTAATTTATTGACCAGCAGTGAATAGTGCGGGGTCAAGCAGCGCAAGAGGTGCTCTGGCAGTGAGCTGCTCTTGGTATAAGTCCTCTAGTCCCATCATGCTGCAGGACACCATTAGGTGCTGTTTTGCACTCAGCAGAAACTCAGGATGTCTGTGAAAGGATGTACAGCAAAAGGCAACTTTAGCATTGCACTGAAATTCTGCTTGTTGTGATCTCTGTACTCTCAAGCCCCTGCTTCCTCAGCTTGAAAGCTATTTACCTTTATTTGCAATTATGGCTTTATCTGGTAGTGGGACAACTCATCAGATGGTTGCCATGTTTCTCTGTGGTGCTAGATGTAGTCAAAATCTAATTATTTTCCTTGACCTGGAAGTTCCTTAGCAGATAAAATTGAAGTCACTGAGCTACCTTCCTAAAGAGTTATGTTGAGAATCATGCTTAAAGTTGACAAACCTTATTTAAATACAGATGGTGTTAGTAACAGCAAAAGAAGCAGAGAATAACAGATCAATTATCTTTTATCTTGTATTAAGTTCTATTTCTGCAGCTTGCTACCATCATTAATCTTCTGCTAAAGTTTCTTTTAGCCTACCTTTTAGAAAATCCCATTTAAGCAAACACTTGTGGGTCTGTGGTCTATTTAATCCCTTCTACCTGGTAATTAATGATAGAACGCAAGGGAATGGCACAAAGCTGTGTTAGGGAAGGCTCGGACTGGGCATTAGGAAAAAATTATTTACCATGAAGGTGGTCAAACACTGGGACAGGCTTCCTAGGGAGGTGGTTGACTCCTCATACCTGCCAGTGTTCAAGAGACATTTGTACAATGCCCTCAGTAATGTGCTTTAACTTTTGGGTAGCCCTGAAGTGGTCAAGTAGTTGGGCTTGATGGTCTTTGTAGGTCCCTTCCAACTGAACTGTTCTATTCTATTCCATTTCTATGTGTCTACATAAGATATTGTATATCAGATTGAATATTTTAACACTCAGCATTTTTGGTAGCTTAAGATGATGCAGAGAGAATGGAAATTAAACAGGAATTCTAATTTGGGAAAGAGCATGAAAATATTCATTGTTTTTTTCTTGTAGTACTTTATAAGGTAAAAGAAACCATTACATTTAGGTGCGTGAAATATTAATTCTCTCCTTATTCACATACAAATGCTCACAATTACAATGTCATGCTTTACAGAAGTCGTTGGTATTTTATTTTACAAATACTCACTTTATGAAATAAGAAGATCAAGGACTGAAACTTTTTAGTAATATTCTATGACTGCTGATAAGGTTAACAATAGTTTTCCCCATGAACAGCTTTCAATGAGCAAATCACAAATGTTGCTTCCCTGAATTTTACTGAAAATGGATGCATAAACAAGAAGGTGTATACGTCAAATAGGATTTATTTGTGCAAACAGTCAATCCAGAATGAAACATTTAGATAGTACAACAGAGGATGTTTGAAGTTTTGTGGAGCAGAACATTTCAATGCTCTGAAGTGACTTTGAGCTTGTTTTATATTGCATAATGTTTCAAAGTGGGGGAAAAAAAGTAAAATGTTTATATTTTATTTAAAGAAAAAGCCCCCGATCTAAAACAATTATAAAGATGTTTCATTAAAAATTCAGAATTCACTGTTTTATTCCAATTCAAAATGAGAAAGTATAATAATTACAGAATTCCCAGTAAAAAGTCTATTCTGGCTGTAGATTTGCTCTGAAAACATTTCAATGCGTAGTAAATGTATGATTCATTTTTATCATTATGTTCCATCTGTTTTACAGTATAATATATGTTTATGTGCCCTGTAGTTTTATATTTTATTATGTAAAAGGTGTACATGCACTTTGCTTGGTAAACAGTGAGTGCCTTACAGTATATAGTGTATGTACATACACTATAAATGTGTGCTGTATGTGGCAGTAGGTAGTGGATGCCATTCACAAATACACTTCATTATATGGCACGTGTTTTATGTGCATTGCTTTCACGTTCAGTGCACAGTGTGTATTTATGGCAATGGCTTTTGTTCAAAAGCTTCCTGTGGTAACAGACGGGAATATTCCATTGGCAGCCTTTTCCTCTGAAATGTTTTAGACCTTGAGACCTGTAACCAGGCTCCTGCTAACATTTGAGACAAGAAATTCCATCCATGCAAACTGTTGAGGGTTTGCCAGATTGTGACAGAATCCAACACTAATGGAGAAAAGTGATGTCCTGGAATAATTAGACAGGTGTCTCCAGACTTTTACACATTTAGAAAAGAGTCAGTGACCTGCGACATTGCCCAAAAGCTCTATAACAACACATAGAAATGTTCAAGCAAGAAATAATTATTCTCTTAGATTCCAAAAATTCTATTATAATCCTTGTTGTGCTGTCTAGAAGGAGTTCAAGCCCCAAATACACAGTTTTTTGCATGCCAAGTCCTAATTTGATCACCTACATCTGAGCAGACAGCACCAGGTTTGCAGAGAGCTCATCAGTAACAGAACTGAAGTAATACAGGGGAAATTTTATTCTTGCTTGAAATTTTGCTTGTTTCTGAAGGTGGCAGGAAGAAAGAACATAAAGTGTCTGAAAAGATAATACAGTCAATCAGATTCATCCAGTGATACCTTTTAAATATGGAGAGGGTGCTGATTTTTGTAGAACAATGATTTATAGTGGATCAAATTCAAATTCTATGCTGCCTTTATTAGCTTAATTGAGCCTTTGTTTCAGTGGACGATAAACGTGCTGAAGCAGAAAAGTCTTGCGGCAGAAAAGAGTATTCTTGAGAAAGTGTTCCTCAATAGATTTAGCTGGATCTAAATCTATTGAGATTTTTTGACAAGAGAAAATTCTGCCTGTGCCAGTTGAACTCATCTAAAGTTTCTCTCTAAGCTGCATCACAAAGGCATTTTTAAGGGTCAGTGGAACAGATGAGCTTGTGGGCAACTGGTGTGAATTTGGAAGAGAGCTGAAGAGTTCGAAAGAGCTTTTTGTCCTTGGATTATAAACTGTTCCTTAAAATGTTTATACTAATCACATCTAATATTCATTAGAATATCAAACAGGAACATAATAACATATTGAAATTAGTCCGCTACTCTTTAGATGAAATCATATTTCTGTCAATAATGGTCTTTTTTCCTGAGTTGCCAATCCTTATTTTACTGTAGACAATGTTTCTTATTACAGAATGCAGAAATTATTTCCACTAGTTAAGATACAGGGCATCTTGTACTTTGACTAAAAACTACCATACATAATTATGGCCACCGATTTTCTACTGTCCGTTACTGTCCATATTCTTGAAAGCCGGATATTGTACACCTTGTTTCCATAGCTATTCATTATGCAAATCCCTGCTTTCCAATTCATTATTGCCTTCAGCACTCATTATCTAATCATCTTTCCACTCTACACACTGAATGAACACAAGGATATTTCAAAGCACAGCATAAAAATTTCCTAATACATCTAGCTGAATAAACTTTACATGACTGCCTCCAACATATCAATAAATGCCTTACTAGACATCCAGCAAGTGAATGGTAAGGTCTTCAGGCAAAACCACTATTAGTACCAAATGGTATGCCTGTAATGCAAATATACCCATATCAACTCAACTTTAACTAATCTGATGGAAGAACAAAACATTATAAATTTGAATTTTAACTAAGAAATATTTCCTTATCAGATATTTCTGTGTAGGAACCATTTAATGGTCTTTTTTTTTTTTTTTATCAGAGGAGTGCACTATTAAAACATCCTATATTCATATTTATATACCATTGTAAAAAGTTTCCATTTCATGTGCAGGAAGGATTTTTAAATTGTTACCTAGAAGTAGACTTGCATTCAGTAGGACTTTGTATGTATTTCAAAAACTTTAAGGGAACAACTTGACTTTGGAGATATGTATTTAACATGTAATTTTTCATGTCCTGTTTAGGCTCCAAAGAAGCATTTGCAAAATGGAATTATTCGTGGATACCAGATAGGTTATCGGGAGTACAGTGCAGGGGGCAATTTCCAGTTCAACATCATCAGTATTGATACCACAGGGGACAGTGAAGTTTATACCCTGAATAACCTGAAAAAATTCACCCAGTATGGCATGGTAGTCCAGGCTTGTAACCGGGCTGGAATTGGACCTTCTTCTCAGGAAATCATCACTACTACTCTTGAGGATGGTAGGTCCTTGGCAAACAGCTGTTGTGGGTCACATTATGATTTCTTTATGTCTTTTTACCTTGTATATTTGTTGTTTGGTTAGTGATTATTGTAGAGGGAATAATAGCAGATGATACTTCACAGATGTTAGGTACAGCAGACAGCTGGATAGGAAGAGGTTAGCCAATGGGCACTTACAGTTATCATTGCAGCTGATGTAGAAACAGGTAAATAAATAATAACTGTACTGATGGGATATATCCTGTTGTGAATAATATTGACTAAGACCATAGTTTTAATTAAGAACATTATTGCTCTGGTGTTTACATAGCTGCAAATTTTGTGATCTCATCGTAGCTTCATTATGCACTTTGAGATGCTAAGTATAACTCAGAAAGGTGAAGTTATACCATTCATTTTGTTGGCTTTGTTTTGTTTTCAAATTAATCTGCTGGGAAATCAGGAGCTCTTGTATTACATAGTCCCTTATCCTGTCAGCCTAAACAGAGATGTGTGTTTTTTCAAGGATATCCAGAGTAATGAGAGAAAAATCGTTATTTCAGATAAAATGCAAGCTTTCTAACCTAAGAAACAATTTAGATATGTTTTTCAAACTGTGTAAAATGCACTTCTCAAACAATGAGAGGGAGTCCTCTAGTGGAAAAAGAGAATGGTTCCATATCCAAAAAGAGGCCCAGTATTGTAGGGGAGTATAAAAGCAAACTCTACATAATCGTAAAAGATAGTGTAGATCAGATTTTCAGTGCATTAAAATCAGTGCCAGCTAGGAATCTGACTTTTTGTATGTGGGAAATTGAGAAAATTCTTGACAGCTACAGACTTTGAGGCATATGCTTCATGGAAGGCTGGTGGTTTTCATTTTCTCTGAGTGTTTCTAGGCCCAGACAGACTGCTGCAAGATGTCAAAAGGCAGTATACTCACACACGCATGTATTTTGTATTATAATAACTGTAATATTTTTATCTTCAGGATCTGCTTTAATTAATAATGTTTTTTTTTTTTTTTTCCCCTTGTTTATTTTGGGGTCACCCTCAGAATTAAAGATGAGCTTTAAAAGCAACATCAAAAACTAATACTGCAGTTATTGCTCCAAAGCTAAATAGCCAACAGAAAATGCCTTATATTTCCCTGACTTTTTCCAGTTTTTCTAAATAACAGTGAAAATATTGTATGAACATTTTTCCCAATATTTTTTCAAAAAGTAGCTGCTTCCTTCCCCTGCCCAACACTGACCTGGGGAAATAACAATTTTTCAGAAAGATGGCAGTTTGTGCACAGGGCTTTAAAAATACGTTTGAATTGCTTACAGAGTATGTTCTACATATTTCAGCACTAGGGCATTTTTCAATAGACACAACAACAAAAAACACTACAAAAAGCCTAGCCAGTGAGTGCAGAAGGAATATATCAAAAGTCCTTCCAGGGAAATCAGCTGCACTTGCAGAAACGTGTGTTGTAGCAAGAATTAAGGCCTTGTGCTTTTGACAGTGTGTAAGTGACAAATAAGCAATGGGTGGTGGGATAGCAATGTAGATTGAAGGGCCAAAGGGGAGTCTTCTAAGAAGTATCGTAGAGTGCTCTATGTTTACATTTCTACAAAATGGTATATATGTATGTGGTAAACATTAAGTTGTATTTATCAAGTTTAAAATGGTGAATATCTTATTCCAGTGCCCAGTTGCCCTCCAGGGAATGTGCAAGCCACTGCCACATCACCAGAAACCATTTCTATTTCTTGGTCAACACTGGCAAAAGAAACTCTGAATGGGATTCTGCAAGGATTCAGGGTAATCTACTGGGCCAATCTCTTGGATGGAGGTGAGAGAATTCAAGCTATCACCGAGTAATAAGCCATATATAGCACTTACATCATTTATTCTTCATTTTAAGGCATTGTACTTCCTTTATTCCTTGGCTTCCTTCACAGGTAGTTGAAGCTTTCTCTAAGCCATCTTCTATAGAGCATTAGCACAGTAGCAGGCATTGCAAAGCTGACCGCAGAGGCCCTTGGGAAAAGGCTTCCACCATGGGGTTGCAACATTCTGTAGAGCCAACAAAGTACCCGAAATGACCTGAGAAAATTTCATCTCAGTTACATAGCCAAGCAGATCTTTTCTAAAGAATGACAATATAAACTTTGAACACATCTGCCTAATCTTGTACTTTATTCTAGTTATCTTGGTTATCTAGTTTGGTTTGGTTAGCTAGTTGACTAGTGAAGAGGTTATTGTTTGTTTGTTTGTTTGTTTGTTTTTTGACAAAATACATTTTAATGCTGCAATTGAACACAAAAAAAAAAAAGGAAACGTTTTGGGAAAAGGCTTGTTATTTTCATGCTAGCCTCTTCTGTTGTGCTTATATTTTGTACTACTAGCACAATTATCATATTAGCATAATAAACAGACTCTTCAGCAGAGAATGAGTGAAATGAGCAAAGGAGAACTGAGATGCCTTATTAATCTGCAGTTTATCACAAAATGGTAATTCTACATATGGTCCTTTCTTGTGTATCATATACTAGTAGGTTTGAGATGCACATGCCTTTATTCCTATCTGCTCTGTTGAATTTTTGCTGTTCTAGGGCAATTGAGCTGTCTTCCTTCTTTTGCATTCATCCATCAGGATCACAGTTCGCTCTAATATACAATTATCTTGTAAATCCTGACCTCTGTTAGGATGGCAAGGGGAACTTGGACTGGAAGTATAACCCTGAGGCCCATTGCTACCACTGGTAGTGTCAAAAATAAGCCACAAATTCCTTTGTATATTTAAATGTAAAGATAAAAAATGTATTAAAAGCATGCATGAAAATGTACACCTGACTGACATAAACTAGATGTTTTCAGTGATGTCTGCAGTATTTAGATCAGATCCTATGTGAGTATTATCAGTGCATGTCTAAGCTCCTACATGATGTCTTACAGCATGATGAAAAACGATGATGTTCATGCAGTGCTTAAAACTGAATTTTTATCTTTTTTTTCAGCTTTATTTTCTGCCCTAAATATGTTCTAAGCTTTTTTTTTTTTTTTTTTTTTTCCTTTTGGGTTTTTTTTTTTTTTTTTTTTTTTTTTTTGCCATATGGGTTGTAGTTCTTAGCTTGTTGCAAAAACAATTCGTATGAAGTGCATCATCTTTTCTGCAAGTAAATCTGGTTTTACTGTGTTTAAATCTATTGCTAGCTGGTATTACTGCCATCAAGTGCTTTGCAGGAGTGTTTGATACATATTTTAAAACCAAGAGACTTTTTTTTTGTTTTCCTTAAAAACGGAAACCCTTTATGAAAACAGCTGACTTTCTCATTTTTGCTTTAGGTTATATTTTAAAATAATTTATTCTCATCTGTTCTTTATGAAAATATCTTACAATTTTTAGAAATTTTCAATTCTATTCTCTGTATTTAAAAAAATTGAAAAAGCTTTGAAACTGAAAACTGGGTCTGCTCTGAACTGTAAGAGGTCAGAATACAGAGGAATTTTGTTTAATTTTTTAAAAACCATTGCTATTTTGTAATAACGAAGCGTTGCTTCTCTGATATATTCTTTATCTTCAAGGTTTCCGCAGTGGGTATCAATAGCTGGGAAAAGACTGACCTTGCCAGTAACTCAATTTTCTTTTTATTGTACAGAGTTAGGAGAAATAAGGAATGTCACTACCACGCAGCCATCTCTAGAACTTGATGGTCTGGAGAAATACACCAACTACAGCATTCAGGTACTGGCTTTCACACGAGCTGGAGATGGAGTGAGAAGCGAGCAAATTTTTACCCGCACTAAAGAAGATGGTAAGGAGCAGAGCATTATCCATTTCCACGTCTACAAGACACTTGTATGCCTCAGGCTTTTAAAATATTGCAAATACAGTACACAAACAGATTGAGATTTCTGACTACAGTTCTTAAGTTAGCAGCACATGGAGGGCAGTGTGCACCCACAGCTTTGAAAACAGTTTTCAGGACTCCAGTTCAGGTTAGCCAGAAGTTTGTAGATGACTCTCCTGATCTTAACAGGTTTATCTCTACTTTTATTTTCAAATACCTCAGGATCTACTACGAGAATTTTGAGAGTTCCTGAGTTAATTCTTTCAAAATGATTGAAAAGGGGGTAAGAAGACTATTCTGAGATGTTCTTATATAACTTATATGCATCTAAGAAGCTTTTCTTCAATATAAGACAAAATTTTCCTTCAAACACCTCTTACTTCAGAAGTAAAATGGAGAACATGGCATATAGCAACGTTGGTTAATATGAGCCTATTTCCAGCACTCACTAAATGTAGGCATTACTGAGATCCTTAATCAACTTGTAGGAATGGCTCTGTATAAAACCATCTCAAGGTACTGTGCCCAGTCTGAAACTGCCAAGGAAACTTGATCAGCCATACAGTTGTCTGTCTTAAACATTGAACTCACCCTAAAATCCTTCAACTACTTTGGAGCACCAGAGTTTTGTGTCAAATGTTCTTGAAATACACGATGCTTGGAGGTAGATGGCTTCATCTCGAAGAAAAATCTAAAAAATAAAGGAGAACTGCAAGATTACCTGATAGATTTTCAAGTTACTTTTTTTTTTTGAACAAATATCAGCGTGGCAATTTTTCCCTAAATATTCTCCGAATATAAAAGCTCTCACTCCAGGGAGGGAGAGCTTGGGACTGGAACTTAAGCCATAGGAAAACATGGATGCTGCCTCATGCTGTTCCAGGAGCTCAGGTGCAGCTCGGGGAGATGTAATTCATGTTAGACTCCTCCTACAGACAGCAAGAATGCACTTACTGGCCTATGCCTTTGAATAACACTGCAGCCTGCTGCTTTTTCTGTTAAACTGGCCTACTGGTCCTGCTGTCTTCCTTCTCAAATTGGCCAGAGAGTCCAGTGTTGGGAGAACATATTTCCAGAAATCTTCAGAAAGCTCAGCTGAAGAAGTAACTCCTGGCCCCAGGGTCAGCACTAGATGGCACAACTAAGTCATAAAGGCTATTTGGGAAGAACCTGTATTGGTTCCTTTTGAGTAAAAAACTTGAAGGGAGCCATAAGCCACCAAAACTTGACTGGATGCAGATGACATCTGGTCTCTGATGAGGTTCCTTCAGGTTTTGGAATTGAACAGATAGCATAATTGGTGCCAGCAGGACCTCTATCTCTTACATGGGACAACCGAAGAATTTTTTAATGCTCCTGTAAGACTCCTGACACCTGACCAAAACCATCCCCCTGCTCTAAGGAGGACCAGATAATATGCAGCTATCAATGATGTTTACTAAGCTTTTATCCAAAAATTACAGTCATGGGGACTCCACAGTCTCCCTAAATATCCTGCACCAGTTAAGGATGCATCATAATGCAATCTTCTTGCTAAGAAGTGAGTTGTATACTTCCCTCTACCTTCCTGGCCAGGGAGACCAATGGATAACAGCATTCCCTATTGGAGGGTTTGCTGTGACCGTTGTTCCCTTTGCCTCTCACATACACCTCTGCATTTTCTCTGATCTGTGTTCAGTTTAAAACTGTTCTGAAACACTAGAAGTCCCAAATCTTTTTTTTTTTTTTTTCCTTTTTCTTTAGCCTCTTCTGCCTAGTTTTCTTCTCTCTAAATCTTGGTAGCTCTTCTGCTCTCTCTGTTTCTGAGATCAGACAGGCCCTGAGATCTCGGAAGCACGTGTCATCTGCCTGTGTTTGGCTGCTGTGCAATGGCTCCTTTCTTATCTTTAATCCCTCTGGTAATGAAGCCACAGAGCAGTTCAGCGGTAATTCACCCTGAGGCAGTATGACTAAACTTTTCAGATGTTTTGTGTTGCCTCACAGTGGTTCCACTCATTAAATCTTTTGTCCAGAAAAACTAAGCTGAAAGGTGTTGCTGGAAAATACAGTGATTTCATGCTTTGCTTCAGTTTTGTAACTTTTTATTAAGAGAAATAAAGGTCTAGAGTGGAATACAGGAAGGGCTGCCATTAAAAATAAACCCAAACTCAAGTCCCACATCTAAACATCCTTAAGGTTATGGAAGTTAAATGGAAAAAGAGGATTCACATTGCCAAACCATCAGCATCTAACAGGTGCCTCACTCCTCAGGAACAACGGGCATTCTGTAATCTTCTGCAGAGTAGAGACTCCTGTAGAGAATTATCCAATAGGCCTAATTTCAGTGCACCTAAAAGATCCTACTTTAAGGTTAGTTTTGAGCCTTATCTCAGCATGAAGAATACAAATAATTGCAATCTTAACAAAGCTTGGATCTGGAAACCTTATATCTCTACTCCCAGATCTTCTTAGGTTAAAATTATGACACAGGATATTCTACTCTCCTCTAATAAAATTCTGTAAATCTGAGACATTTTTAAGTGCCTGCCAAGCCTTCCACATCATTATTACTATGAGACCATATCACACCATTGATTTCTTTTCCTTTTTTCATTTCTTTTGGATTAGGGGAAACTTTTCTTTGTAAAATCGATGGTGCAGCATGTTCCCTTGCTGCTTTTGAAAGGCAGATTGTGGCCTCCTGTCACTTCCTTGCTGGTGTTTGGTTTGCAGACATCAGGCCAAAATTTCTTTAGCGGGTCTGAAATATCCAATGTGGCAAAATAAGAGTATCCCAGGGAGTAAAGCAGTCAGCCTGAATGAAATGAATTGACGCTTCGATTTCTTGTAACATTTGATACTGATTTTAGACACCAGGGGTCAGACACCACTGCTGATAAACTTATGAAATGGGAATAGTTCCAGCAAATAGTAGGAAATGAGCTTTTCTCTCAATGTGATCATATTATGGCTTTTGTCTAGTTGTTGTTTTCCCTTGTAGTTCCCCTTGGCAGAAAAATAAGTGAAGCAGAAATGCCCAGTTTTTAAGAACTGATTGTGTTTTTGTCCCCTGCCCTTTCTATTTTGCACAGAGTTTTTAATAAGCTGGTTCTCTTCTTCATCTGAGGACTTATTTCACTAAATCATTAAAAGTTGAAGTACCTCTTCAAATTCCTTCCTTGGTGTGCAAAGTACAGTCTCAAAAACTATCCTACTTGGAAGAAATGGATAATGATGAATTCTCTCTCTGTTTCTGTGTTACAAGTATGATATTATAAAACCATACTCAAGACAAATGAATTTGCTCCCCATACAAGCTGGACACACCATTCAGCACCTCAGTGGTGCCAACCTTGGGCAGAAGGGGCCAGCATAGGACGCAGCCCCCAAGGACCTTCCCAGGGAAAGCTTCCTGCACTTGGCAATTTGGCCTGGCTTTTCACTTGTGCCTGGCAGAGGTTGCTTCTGGGATTTACATGGTGCAGGAAGAAGGAGGAGTAACACCAAATACCCTTATCAGCCTTGATGTAACTGAGATTCAATGCAGAGGCGTTTCCCCCTTCTCTTCTCCTCTCTCTCTCTGGACACCATATTCCTGGTGATTGGTGTGAGAGAGGTAGATATACAGATACCTTCTGATGAAGCCTCCTATTTTTTCTAAGAGGAATGAGCATAAATCCAATCAAAGCACACTCAGTGCTTTTTGGTGATGATCTCTGCTTGGGCTCTTTCAGCTGGTGGTAGGAATGGCTGTGTATTTCACCTCTGTCCTGGAAAGGCTTGACTTAGATGGCTTAAGCCTGTGCACTGTGTTGGAAATTTGCCCTTGATGTATCCTTAATACATTATTTTGTTTTATTTTCAGAGATCTCTGATTTGATCTCTTTGACAAACAAAGGTACAGAATAATAAATGTTCCCCCTGTGGGACTGTCAGAGTTTGGTAGGAATGGCCTAATTAAAAGAGGCCAGTTCAGAGGAAAGGAGGATTGGACAATGACTGTGAACATATTTCAGCTAGCATAAATCTAAATCGTAGATGGAATATTTACGTGAACACAACACTCCTGGAAGTAGTCAGGATTTTCTTTTGTTTTGTTTTTCATAAATGTAACAGTCCTTAGGATAGTCTTGTGTGGTGCGGAATTAAAAACCTCTTAGGGAGCAGGGTTTGTTTTTGAGATATATTGGTGATATTACTCTTAAATGCACAGCACTTGCCTCCCTGCTGTTCAGTACTGTGAAGAAAAATGGTAATAATCTCTCTGCTTATGAAAAAGGGAATGAAGAAGTTCCTGGAGCTCCTCCCCATTATCCTGCACATCTAAATGCAGTTCCCCGGCCTAGTCATGTCAGTACAATTGCTTTCTGTGTTTGCATTTCACTTGCAGTGTCAAGAATACAAAGTGTTCTCTCTACAAAAGCTGCATGCTATTTCTGTGTCTCTCAAAGCTTTGTTAGCTGGAGAATGAGGCTATCTTTGATTTTAAATCAAGTGCCAAATCTGTTCCCTGGAAGCTGGCGAAGTCGGCTAGAAGCAGTTCTCAGCTCCTCTGTGCACTCAGCTCTGTGTTTTTCTTCAGCTTCTTACCACTGTTTTATGTCTGGTGACCACAGGAATAAGAATCTGTGATATAGCACACGTTTTTCTTGTCTTTGCTGGGATCTGTGGGCATCAGTGTTCCAAACAAAGATCCATGGAGATCTCTTGTTGCTGGTGTCTCAGCATGGCTGAAGTTAGCAATACTACAGAATAAAACGGCAGCAAGAGAAAATACCTTAAGCTGACATAGGAAGATATATCTTTCCTCAACAATATGTGGTAGGCACCACGTTCCCCCCCACAACTTCTTCAGAAATGAAAAGAACCCATGTTTAGTAACAAATGTTTCAGCTAATGCTGTGTTAACTCGTAATAATCTTTTTTAGTCCAGGGAATGAGTATGGACAATGACTTTGCTCTCTGGACAGAGGGCAATGGTTGTCTTTAAGATATCATAGAATGGCTTGGGTTGGAAAGGACCTTAATCAAATGAAATCCTGCAGGATTTTTGCCTGGAAAATGTAAATGCATCCCCACACAATGTCATTTCCACAGGCACAACTCAGCAAACGGTGTAACAAAGAGAGGATTAATAAATGAACATTTGGGATAATTTTGGCAGCACTGCCAATGCTTCTGATTCCAGCCTCTGCCCTAAGAAGCTGGAAGGGTCCTTAGATTAGAAAAGGTTCAGAAATTTGACTGTATGACTTCTTGAGTTCTTTCTAGCCTACCGTTCTACTGGTCTGAATACCAAACAGAAATATTGTTCAATGATAAGTCATATTTTCCACTTGTCCATTGGCTAGAAAATGTTGGATGAGTTCTGAACAGTTGACAGGCATGATGAATTACCATCAGAACATGTTCCTATAGATCACACTCTAATTTAACAATAAATTACTTTAACCTCATACATCTATTTGCAGTGATTTCCAGAAAACATTACTAACTGTAAAAGAATCCCCTTGTGGGTTAATTAATTACCCTGGAGAGCTAGCTTTCACTCTTCAGCAGCAGGAGTAAATAGCATTTCTAATGAGCTGGGTATAAATAACAAGTTGGATGCTGTCAAGCGTCAATATTTACTCTGCATTGGATAGAACTGCTAACTGAATTAGCCCCTTTGCAGCAAGTGGTTGGGTTTGCATGCAATCATAATCATGACATTCTCACTTGATGCCTTATTACCTTTTCAACACATTATAAGTTAAAAATGTATATTCAGAAATGTTGCACTGAATGGTGCTTATCTATCAGTTTCATTGCATTCTCCATTTGTACCTGTGTATTCATAAAATTGAAGGTTTCTTTTATGCTTTTAAAAATCTGAAATAGTTAGCTGAAAATCCAAGGAAATTTAGGCTCCAGGCAATCAGACTTCTCTTTATAAGCAAAGTTTTGTACTCATTTAAACATGGTAGAACCAAGAATAAGGATCCACTAGAAGATCAGCTTGCTGGAAAAGGTTTTGTCCATCTGCAGTACACAACCAACATTTTCTGTTAATGTAAAGAAAGCTGATCAACATCTGGTACTGTTATTTTACTGTAAGTGCTAACATTTTGGTAGTATTATTTGAAATTAGACAACAATGTGAAATTCTTCATGAACCAAAATCTCTGCAGAGAACAGAATCCATCAAAATGTTTTGTCTTTAGTAGCTCATGCAGTTATTTCCAATATAACATTCCCATTTTAATAGTTTAACATGAATATTCTGCACATGCAGTATGAAAAATACTTTGTAAATTATTTATTTTGTTGAGTTTAAAACTATTTTTAAGTATTTTCAGACTTCTTTTTGCAGGAAACTTTATTCTACTCTTGCTATTTTGTTTAAGTATAAGCTTATGTGTATGTAATACTTTATGGATATTCTTCTAGTATGCAGGAGTTTTTTTCACGTTTGTATAGGAGCAATTGCAAAGCTAGAGAATATTATACACTATAACATGAGCTTGAAAAATAACATTTGCACATGAATTTAAAGTTTTTCTCAAAGTGCAAGTGTGCAAAGAGTTAAGATTATATGCCAAGATTTTAGCATTTCCTGGCTTAAGTATTTTCCATTCAGTTTGAGATTTTTTCCCTAACAGTTTTCAATTGCTTATATAGATAGCTAATTAGAAAAATAAATGTGTACACCTAGTGCAGTGTCAGATACAGGTCTGAGCTGTTGAGGGGGAGGAGGCTGTGTGGTCACACATCACGCTGCTGGGTGTACCTGGGTCACATCAGGCAGCGCTAATTGCGCAGGTCTAGAGCTCGTATACTCTCCACTTCATTAAATTCACAGCTCTGCTGCGTATAGCCATTAAGTTGTTCACACACATTATTTATACAGGAAATAGTCATTTGGCATGAGTTATATCTTCAAAACTGAGCTAACATTTACAGTGATATGTGGTTTGGCAGTTTTCACTGACCACAGCTGAGGCCATCTCATGCATGCTGGCTAAGGATGGTGCTTCACAGAAGTTTAACCAGCAGCAGCAGCTTCTGCTTTGGGGCCCTCAGAAGGAGAAGCTTTCCTCCCCTATAGATGGAGGCGTACCTTCAAACCCCCTCTTCCACCATGGGCAGCATGGAGGCTGCTCCCTAACACAGGTTGTCTGCGTTGGTCCATGGAGGACATGGTTCCCAAAGTGGCATGCTCTGCTGGGTCACCCTAACACAGCTTTTCTCTCCAGTTCCAGGTCCTCCTGCTGGTGTTAAAGCAGCCGCATCTTCAGCCTCCACTGTCTTTGTGTCCTGGCTCCCTCCCCTCAAGCTCAATGGCATCATCCGGAAATACACCGTGTTCTGCTCTCACCCCTACCCCACGGTGAGTCCCACAGCACAACGACAGAAGGGCAGCGCTGATCTGCACAATTGAAGCTCTGTGTTGATAGATGCTCAGTGCTGAATGCTTTCCTTTCTTTGTTTGGTTGATTTGCTTTCTTTAAAAAAATATAGGGGGATTCTGGGACTAAGGGAGTGACGGAGGGTTGGTTTTCTTTTTTTCCACCTATCAAATATTTGCAGTACTAGAAATCATAGAATCATCTGAGTTGGAAGGGACCTCTAAAGGCCACCTGGCCCAACTCCCCTGCAATGCACAGGGACACTACAGCCAGATCAGGGTGCTCAGATCCCTCCCAGCCTGACCTTGAGTGTCTCCAGGGATGGGGCTTCCACCTCCTCTCTGGGCAACCTGTTCCAGTGCTTCACCACCCTTATTGTAAAAATGTTTTTCCGTTATGTGCTGTCTAAATCTCCCCACTTTTATATTGCAGAGCACTGACTTAGAAAATGTTCCAAAACCAGGATCAGCTGCAAGTTATGTAGAGCCCTATTAGAGCTGGAAACATGCATTTAGGCATCTAATTGCTCAATCTGAGTTATATTTTCATCTTAGTTCCCTTTTTGGCCTGAGTATTCATGTGTGAAGGAGCATAATGACTTACGAACAAACATATTTGCTTGTGAATAAGCTTATTTGTGCCAGGAGTATTTGCTCATTCCAGGTTTACATGGTATTACTTTCTGAGAATGCAATGAGAAAAACTGAATTGATTATTAGGTTTTTTTCTCTCTCTATGAATCACAAAAGAATCCATCTACCTTTAAATAAAAGGTACAATTGTTCTTTTAAATACCAATGCATCTTTATTTTAATATGCTTTGACAAAGTACATATTTAGTTTTCATCTAAGGATCATATTTATCTTTTTTAGCAGCATTACAAGTTGCAAAATGCAATCTTATTTTAATAGACAAGGAAAATATTGTTCCATAATTAGAGGGAGGTTGGCAGGAAATTTCCAGTTGTGCCTCAGGCTTGCTTTCAAAGCTAGCTGAGACACTGGCAGGCCTGGGGGCATGTCTGCATGGCACCGCGCAGGCACGCAGTCTCACCCAGCCCCCTTTTAGCAAGTGAGCTGAAGTACTCAAGGGGAGATGAGACAGAGGAATCCATGTGATTGCTGATGGCTAAGCTGACACTCACACATCCTGCTGTAAGCAGAGTTTATTGGTCACTTCTGAAGGACTGAAGATCACTGCTTCGTATATGCTTTGGGACTGCTGCTTCCTAGTTCTATTAATGTAATAATTGTACACACAAACAAAATGTCTTGATCATACACTTTAAGTGTAAACTGGCCGGAGATTTTTCCATCATGACTCACACATTTCTACAGCATGCAGTGAGCTGAAGAGATCACATTTCACAAAACAGGACCTTGCTGTTGAGGCTCAGGTAAGAGCAGGGAGCGAGCGCTTCTCTGGGGCTGGAAGGGACACCAGGTGGTGCTGCTGGCTTTGCTAACTCCTCACCATGCTCAGTGCTGCAGTGTTTCTTCCTGAGGCTTCTTTGCTATCAATATTTTTTGTATGTTTACATCATCAGGAAAATAAACATCCTCTGCTATCCATCCTTTATCTAATTTGCTGCTCTTTCATCTGAAGAATTACCTTTTCATGACTGCTAGTTTTATGGGTACATTTTGGAGTACCTCAGGACAAAATAATATGATGGATGATGACAAGAATAATTAACATTTTTTTTGCTGGTCTTAGCCTGTATTGAATTTTATTGCTATATTTTCATGATGATCATTACAGGATGATGAGAGGGTATCAGTGTATACTGTAGCTTACAATAGATGCATTTTGTGGCTTCTATTAATTACTGTACATGTACAGTTCTCCTTCTGTACATATATAGTTATCCTATTGCTATATCTGTGCATGAAGGAGTGTGTGTGTGTGTGTGTACATACAAAGATATATCTAGAAGTGCAGTTCCTGTATGGTTACTTAGTACTGTTTTGCAGATCAACATCAACAATGTTTTACAGAGATCTCCTGTATCACTTCTGTGTTTTGAGCAATGCAATGATCACAGTCAGTTGTCTATTTCCAGAGGTTGTGTTGGGCATCTCTAAATAAGTGCAAGACTGCAAAACAAATTTAGTATGACTCCCCTATGCTCAATTTTATTTCTAACAAAGTGCTTTGTTATCTTTCACCTATAATTGTTAAATAAAAAGTTATTTTATTTAGAGCTAGCTTTGCAGTGAAACAAACCTGCTGCAGAGATAGTTAAATGCTGGCACTCCTGCGCAGGTGTGGTCCGCATATGTCAAGGAAGTTCTTGTATGATTCACTGTTGGTAGAGATAAGCAGCTGACAGAGACAATGGTCTTGTATTAAGGTGTGGAGGGCAATAAACAGGAGAGCTCTTCCTTTATCAATTCTTCTGCCACCATAAGCTGTAAGTGCTGTAGTTGGATATATGAAGCTATACATCCTGAATAGACTTCTTCCTTCAGTCAAAACCCTAGTTGCAAAGTAACTTTGCTAAATATCTGCCATTTAAAGAGAAAAGCAAAATCAAGTTTTCAGCATAAGTGAAAAAGGCAACAGTATGGGAAAGTAAAGGGAACAGTATGGGGAAGTTATCTTTGCAGATTGCATTTTATGAACAGTAGGTGGATACTGAGAACAAGTTAGTACAGTACACCTCAGATAATGCTTTCAGGCTAACCAGATGGTTGAAGTTCCTTTACACAAGAATGCTGCTTTGGCATTTACGTCACCAAAAAAGGAAAATAACTAACTGTGTTGGTCATATTCTGCACATTTTCACTACAAAGCACAACCCTCATATGACCCACAGATACACTCAGGTGAAGATTTGCAGCCTCTGGCACAGTTCAGTTTGGTTTGCAAGGGCTGAAGCTGGTAAAACTGATGCTCCTGTGCAGAAGGATGCAGACATTTCCTGTTTAATTATTTTGAATCCCAATGACAGTATCTGCCTGGGATGGTTCAAGCAGCAAATGTGATTAATATGTGAAAAGTAGGAATTAGTCCCCACTGCAATCTATTCTGTTGGCAAGACAAAGGGCAAACAAGGATCCAATCTCATTCTGTTTAATTGTGTTGTCTGTATTATTGCATAGGCATTATTATGCAGAACTTTTTGATTCTGTAACTATACAGATATATAAGTATTGATACATTCATTTACAAGCTGTCAGCTAGCCTGAAGCACTAACTGAGTTAGAGTTCTCTTTTCAGTCCTGGCCTGAAAAAAGAGAGACTTAATAGGTTCTTCATTCGTCAAATATAACAGAACAAACATACCAGAATTTGGATCAAAAAAATCATCCTCTGTGCCAACTCTTAGCCCACTTTTCCACGGTACTTTACCTTACTTCTTCCGAGGTCCACGTTCAGCTCCTCTCAGGAACTGGCTTCTTATGACCACCTGCTGCGGTAACATGTTGTCCACCTTCCCTCCAGTTTATCCTGAGAGTACCCATACCACGATGCTCACTCTGCACAGGCCTGATATAGTGCATCATATAAGGAGAAATTAATGGGATTAGATTTCATAAAATTTAGAAGACAGAAAAGGACCTGAGAACATTGCTGTGACACAAAGCGTCCAATGGCTTGCCAGCCTGGAAACTGCAATCTCAGGACAGTTAAAACAGAGTATGGAAAGAAACATGATGTGTGCTGAGGGTAGGAGAACAGTGGTTGACTGCTGCAGGACAGGCTGAGAAAGCGTTATGACTGATAGGGAAGGCAGTGAGAGGTTAAGCCCTGAGTAAATATAGACCAACTATATAATCTGAGCGCCAACAAACACTATGGCATCACTCAATCAGAAATACACATTAAAATCTGTTTTTCTTTCTTGATTAGAAAAGTGCTGTCATTATTGGGGAAGAGGTGTTAGACAGGCAGTGATCCATTGGTCAGCTGTTCACTCGTAGGAGCAAACACAGTAAATGTGCTTACCATGCTGGTTCTGATGAAGCCGGTCATTGAACTGCGCATCAGTCTTCTGCTTTCTGTGTGATGCCTGGAGATTAATGGAAAGGAGTCGTGTAAGAAGAACGGCAGTATAAAAGAATAATAAATGGAGACCGCTCTCCTTCCCAGTGATTTTCCTTTTCAGGGTACTGTCAGTTAGTGCTTGTCTTCATTCCACTCATATTAAGATGAGGAGTAAGATGACCTCACTGTTGCTCTCTGATTTCCTGATTGTGAAAGCTAAAAGAAGAACTTGTTTAGACAATCATACATAGGAAGTATTCAGATGTGAAAGACGTACAATTCTACAAATTGTTTAAAATGCAATAGGAGTTTTATTGAGGTCTTTCCTGCTGTCTGGGCAAACATCTTGGTGGCATTCTAATGCATTTCTTTTTCTCAGAGCTGCCTATTACCTCTGTCAGTGTTTGGTTTCAGTTGTTGTACATGTATTTTCTATTGAACTGGAATGCCATTTTTAAGCTTTCATAGAACAACAGAATAATTTAGATTGGAAGGTACTTCTGGGGTTTGCTTAGTCCGATACTCTTCTCAAAGCAAGTTTAATCACATCAGGTTGCTCAGGGCCATTTTGCCATGTTGAAATTATTTTCCACCATGCAGCTTCGAGAACATCTTGGCTCCATCTTCTCTGTGTCATCTGATCAAGTACATGTAGAAGGCAATAAAGTCTCTCTCGGACCTTCTCTTCTTAAGGCTGACAGACCCAGCTGGCTCAGCCTGTTCTTGCATTTATGTCCTGTGCTCTAGACTCCTGACTATTCCCCGACAACCCTATTTTGTACTTGCTTTATTATGTCCATGTCTTTTTTTTTCCTGGAGTCCCAAGATAGAACATAGTACTGAGATGCGGTCTGAAAAGTGCAGAACGGAGGGGAAGGATCGCCAACCTGGATCAGCTCTTATAAATGTGAAGTTGTTAATAGCAGACCACGTTTTCTGCAGAGCTACCTCTTGCACTTTTGGCTCCAGGCAGTACTGGTTCAAGGGGTCATTTCATCCCAGATACAAGACTATGTATTTGTGCTTTTTGAGCTTCATGAGGCTCTGGTCAGCCTGTTTCTCCAGCCTGTCTTGGTCTCTCTGATCAACAGCCCTGCTGTCCAGCATATAAACTATTCCCCCCAGTTTTGGGCCATTTAAGAACATGCTGAGTGTGCACTCTGTTCTGTCACTCAGGTGACTAATGAAGACATTAAACAGTGTTGGTCCCAGAAAATGGTCCCCAAAGGATGCTACTAATTACTGACCTGCAGCTGAACTTTATGTTACTAATCACAACTCTGAGATCAGCAATGCAGACAATTTTGCATCAATTTTATTGTCTGCTACTCCAGTCTGCAGGTAGTATTCATCTCACCTGAGTTCAGACACCTTGAAGAGAGATTCTTAGCCTGATTCTGGGGTCATGAGGGCAGCTGTCCTTTCATTAAAAGAAAGAACCCAGAAGTCTGGGAGAAGTTGCATGAATTTCCCTCCAACAGTATGCCTTCTGTGTGCTTACCACAGACAAGGAATATATGATTATCTTATACCAGAAGAAATGCATCTTAAACGATATGATATGAAATTATACGTGATTATGTATGATTATCTCAAGCTAGATCTTTAAAGAACTAGACTTAGCTGACATAAATTCCCTGCATCCAGGTTTTTTTCCATAGAATTTTTTTCTTACATGAGTTTTGTCTTGCTTTTGCGTGGGAACAGCCCAGATTCTTATTCAATGTGTGGTGGCTTTGTATTATACTCTCTGACCCCCAGTTTTGCTTCAATTTAAAAGATTTGAATAAAACTCATATAAAGCAGTACAAAAGTAATTAGAAGCAGGAAGTGATTTGTTACTCTGTAGAGTCTTTGGTGGTTAAATGTATTCTGAAAGTCTCTTAAAAGAGAGGGAAAGGTAATTCTCAGAAGAGGGTGAAGCAGATCACATTTTACAGAACTGGACCTTGCTGTTGAGGCTCAAAGTTACTTCGAATTGAAGTTTATTTAGAGTCAGCAGAGTCTGTGAGGTCAAATTTAAAATACGTGTTCATTGATTTATGTTCTACCAACAGTATTTATCACTCTACCTCTACAGTACTTTTCACAGCATGAAGATATTTATGTTTATTAATTTTTGTTCTTTATATAGCATGGAGCTATTTTATATTTTGGGGGATTATTTTACGAATTGTAATTGAAATGATATTTAAAATATGTCCTTTTTAATATACCACAGGTACTGTTTTCAGCTTTTTTATAGTTCACAGGTTTGTTACCAGCTTCCAAACATTCATTCTTTTAATTGCTTTGTCAACTTTACATTTTTTGCCTATCTTATTTTTGTCTTGGACTCAAGAGAAATTACAGAGGATAAATTAATTCTGCTGCTGTGCTGCTTGATGCAATTTTTAAAAGGTCTCCGTGCAAAGCCCTACTAAAACAAATTTGATATTGATTTTTTTTTCATAAAACTCTGGTTTGGTTTCACTACCTAGCCTCACACACACGTATATCAGTATAGTCTAACAATAAAGCCTTGGCATCAGTTGCCGCTTATTTCAGTAGGCATGGATTCATCCTGTTCCCTTCTGTATTGTACAGGGGACAGAATACTTGGGACCAGAAGGGGTTACACAATTTGTGATTTGACTGAAATGCTCTGCACAAACCTGATGACTTGTTGGGGCTGCCAAAGGAGGCAGTAACACTGCTGGCAGCCCAGCCGGCCATCTCCTGACCTTCCTGTGGTCACCTGCCCGTGACACCATATCCTGCTTCCCTGATCATGAGCAGGAGGAGGCAGATGGGCTCACTGCCTTCTGTGGGTCACTGCAAAGGGACAAGCAGGTGGTATCCTTCTGTGGCTCCCAAGCAACAGAGTTTCTGACTACATGAGCTACCTGGAGGTCTGGGCAGTGGGCCGTCTTCTGGGCCTAGTTCCTGGAAATGGGTTCACAAGATTTCCCTGCAGGTGGAAAGGCAGGGAGCCACTTCTGCTGTTTCCAAAATCTCTGTCCTGCATTTTCCAACGTTTCAGTTCAGAATTTAAGAAAAGGAGAAAAAAAATGAAGGAAAATTTTACACAGAAGTTGTATTCTGTTTCGCGTACAGCTTTAGTTTACAACAGTTAGCTTCAATAACACTGAGTGAGAAACAGATGCCGTGTTTCAAAACATGAGCCAAAATAGCAATACTCAAGCAGAAACCATTATGTGGCCAAAGTGGTGTCCAGTCTAACTGAAAATGTGGACTGGCTGTTGTTGGCAGCTCTGACAATCTGCCTATCTGTGACAAGAAGCAAGGCAAAAGACTGCAGATTTGAAAAAAATAGTTGTCTATAGGACCCCCAAGAGAAAGTCAATTTGCAGAGTTTTACATCTTCAAGGAGTTCACTGAGGGCATGCTTTCAAGACTATCTACTCTGTTCAGAGACACGTAATCTGAATCTCTGTAAATACAGTAATGTATGGACTTCATATTAACCCAATTCACTTCTAGGTAGAAATTACTTTTTTTAGACCCATACTGGATAACTTGTCAGTCATAGAAACTCTAAAACATCATTTCCAGAAGCAATGAACATTCGCAGTAGAGCGGGATGGACAATTCCATGACAGCGTTGTGCAAAAAGACAAACATCTCTGTGTTTTAACCTTATAGAACTAAAAATTTAGTTACAGCTGTGATCCCGTGCTTATTGTAGGGAACATTTCTATTGCTGAATAAATAAGGGTCAAAAAGCAGCTCCTGGCCCCAGGAATATGTGAGACTGACTGACATCTGTCCACGCTGCTTAGTACTAGCCTCTCTAAAGCAGATTTGTTTTGAAGAGAGCTATTTAGTATAGTCCAAAAGTGAGCTAGAAGTCTAGTTGAAAAGCCATGTGGACTATTGGGGTTGGGATCCTCAACACACTCCCTGACTCTCTCCCTTTTAGTGATGAAGATAAGCCCATAGGGAGCATGTTTATTGAAAGAAATCTGATCGGGCAAACAGTTTCAGAGAGCTCAAGATGGATATAAAACTGATCACTGCTTTCTGGGAGGTGATGAAACCAGTGGTTCCATATTGTAGACAAGAAAGTGTAGCGTAGGTACCTCTCAAATCCACTTTTGTTCAATGGTTTCATTAGTGACCCAGATAATGAAATATTGAGTGTGCTTATTAAATTTGCAGGAGATACAAGACTGAGAGGAATTGCAAGTACACAGGAGACAGAACAAGAATTCAAAGTGACCTTGATAAATGGGGAAATTGGTCTGGGAAAAAAATATACAAAATATAGCATGGGTAAAAGCAGAAATAAATAAGTCCTATGAATAACAACTAAAATGGTAGTGGGCAGAGAGCAATTGGTTAGATTTTTCACAAGAGGATTTTGAGATTATTTTCTATCACAAGATGAACTTTAGCTAGCATTATAAACCTGTTGTGACAAGTCAAATGCCATGCTCTGGGATTATTGAGTACGTGTTTAGAATCATAGAATCATAGAAACACTAGGTTGGAAAGGTCCTACAAGATCATCTAGNTAAGACTTGTGCTCTAGACCCTTCACCAGTTTTGTTGCCCTTCTCTGAACTTGTTCTTTTTGTCCTGTTCTGGTTCGGATGCAGTACAAATTGGTGGCAATCTCTATGTCAGGGTTGCTCTTTATGCCAAGCGTTCATATCACAACAGGCTGCTTGCTGATGCTTTGC
>WBMW01004314.1:0-16558 GCA_013396635.1 Penelope pileata | reverse complement strand
TGTGTCCAGCAAGTCGAGGGAGCTGATCCTCCCCCTCTACTCTGTGCTGGTCAGGCCTCACCTGGAGTACTGTTTCCAGTTCTGGGCTCCCCAGTACGAAAAAGACAGGGATCTCCTGGAAAGAGTCCACTGGAGGGCTATTAAGATGATTATGGGCCTGGATCATATCGCTGATGAGGAAAGGCTGAGAGACTTGGAACTATTCAACCTGGATAAGAGAAGACTGAGAGGGGATCTTATCAATGCTTATAAATATGTAAAGGACAGGTGTCAGGTGGGTGGGACCAGACTCAGCGGTGGCCAGTGACAGGACAAGGGGCAACAAGCACAGACTTGGGAAGTTCCATATGAACATGAGAAAGAACTTCTTCACTTTCAGGGTGACAGAGGACTGGAACAGGCTGCCCAGAGAGATTGTGGAGTCTCCTTCTTTGAAGATATTCAAGACCTGTCTGGACACTTTCCTGTGCAACCTACTGTAGGGAACCTGCTTTAGCAGGAGTTTGGACTCAATGACCTCCAGAGCTCCCTTCCAACTCCTACAATTCTGTGATTCTGTAAAATGGGAACATGAGCTTTACTTCCTTCACCATGAAAGCAGCTGGCTTGCACTCAACACACCACCAGAATTCAGTAATTACGTGTTAAAAATGAAAGGTAGATGTACTATGCAAGTGCACTCTGCAGTGAAGGCAAACAAAACACATCTGCATCACTTCACAGTTCAAGCTGTGAACAGCCATACGTTTCAGTATAGCTCATTCAATAGAATACAGGTATAGACTGGCACAGAAAATCAGAACTCCCATAAAGAAGAGTGTTCATGTATCAGGTTTCCAGGAGTTGTCCAAGAAACATGTCTAGGTGGGAAACAGAACTATTGATTCAGGGTGAAATTTGAAACTCTCATAATTTGAGGAGAAGAGAATGCTTCATATTTTTTTGGTTTTGTGAAGCTGGATTTTCATGACAAACTTGTAATATATTGTTCCGATACTGCTCTTCTGTTGATAAAAGGAACATTTTTAAATGACAGGAAGGAAATTCCCAGACTTTTAAGAATAGCAGCAAGACAATACCTCTTTTCCCAAGTTTTCAAATAAATTTAGTCTGTTTTTATTCCACTCTGCAAGGAAGAAAGAAAAATTTTGTACATCTTTGCAGAATCCAGGGATATATTTAGCTGTGTTCTTGGTATTGCTGCTCATATCAAGATATAGGTGGCATTGCACTGGTTTCTGACTCTATGGCACCTGGCATTTTTTACTATTTCTATATTAGCACATTAAAAGGATCCAGGTCATTATGTTAATTTCTTGGTACATTTTTGATCCAAACTAGTACTCTTCCAGATAATGCTTGAATACAGTTTAGAGGTCTTAGCTAGCCCAAAAAGCAACAGCCTGTTTGGATGCAGTCACGCAGACTCAGAGAGTAAAACAGTTTAGCTGGCTGATCATGAGCTCACTCATGTCAGCACACCGCAGAGCCAGAGGATATCCCCAGCCTCTTGTATTTACTGGTATGAATGTAGCCCCAGAGTTTTGTGTTGTGGCTTCACAGACGTAGTGTTGTCAATAATAGAATATTTGCTGTCTGGATTCTCTTGCTACATGAGTAACAGATATTTCACTTTTCAGTTATTACAGCACCACCAGCAATCACCATCCTTTCATTAAGACAGCAGATACCATAAAAGATGTTTGATTGTTTATTCTGTAGTTAAGCACAGAATTTGGATATCTCCTGTTCTTGCTGAATGTGTAAGTAGCCAGCACAAGTGGAAAAACAAAGAGAAGAAAGAGAAGAAACAAAAAAGAGAGTTTTACTCAATGTGACTATATGACAGATGAATAGCACAAGTATATTTCTTAGCCAATAGGAAGAAACAGAGGAGACTGACCAAAGGTTATGGCTTACAGGCATAAATTTATCCTCTGTGATGAATTGTAACCAGATCCTACCAGTTTCAACTTTGAAGTTTTCCTGCAACTGTAAGGTTACAGGTCTGAACATATCTCTGTCTCTGGTTGGCATGTCTTTTGATTTTCTGCATTTTTTAAAATACAAAAATAAAGGAAAGAAACTAAAGTAAGCAATGACACAGTAAGAATTTAAGTCTTAAAAAAAAATAAAGGTACATTTGTAAGCACAGTTAGTACTTCTTCAAAAATACAGCAACTTTATATTACATGCTATTTCATGCTATAAAACCTATTTCACCCATTTCTTCCCAAGAAGCAGATACACGATTAAAGGATATTCATGACATCTATTCTTGGAGTAAGGTCTGCATTTCTTCTTCTACTTTTGAAAAAAATGCTTTTTGATATTTCATAATTTGCACTTATCCTCTGAGTCCAACATGAAAAAAAGATTCTAGATACAGATAATGGCAGACAAGGATTAAAACTGCCTGCTCTGTTACTAGGCTTTTCCATTGAGGAAAATCTACTTTAATATTAATATTCGTGTAAAAAAGAACTCATAAACTTACTTGGCAAAGTTGGTGAATGCTGGTTTTCCTGAGTATTGGTGTCTATAATTCCCTTCAGTAAACATAGAGTAAATGAATTAGCCCTCTTACATTGAAGCCCACTCTTCTCCTGGAAGGTACTCTTTGAAATGACTGCAGATGCACAGTGCATCTCACTGAGACTAGAAGTATCAGGATCTGCTATGTGAAAACCTGTGAGCCTCAGCTAATATAACTGTGCCAAAAGGAATTGTTTCAGTAGTGTAAAATTTCTACAGTATGGCTTAATCCAGGAGACAGTATTATTTCACTTTAACAATAATAAACCCTTCCTGACATTGTGTGCTGGAGTGGGATTCAAATCCACTAGTACAACTGTCTGAAAGTGTGGGTCCAGTGTAAGCCAGACTTAAAGCCATGCAAAGTCCCATTCTACTCACTGGAGAAATACAGCTGCCTCTAGAAGGCAGCAGCCTTCTTGAGCCAGGCATACAGGAAAAGTGGATTAAATCACCCTTTCTTTCTCTGCTGACAGTAACTGGTTTTGAGGCAACTGGCTCAACTCTGGGCTCTTCAAACCTTTACAAGGACATGACAGTGCGCATTGCATCCAGCAGAAGGTCCAGCCATTTTAGGCTGTTCAGCAATAAAATGTGAGTGAATTCGTGGTGATGCTACAAGCAGTGGAAGCATCTCCAAACCTAGCACCTGAAGTCCTTTTAGCTCCCACTGCTGGGGTGCTTTGTTCATACATAACCACTCCTTCACGTGCAGGGAACAGTGGCCTTCAGAGCCTTTCTCAGGAATTTCTCAGAGAACTAAGAGAACTAACTAGTCTCTTTTTCAGAGACTAATCAAACTCTGATGAGTAAAGCTGGAAAAGCTTAGATGGAAGCACCATCACCTTACTGGTGAGGCGGAGGTGCAGGGAATGATTTGATATAAATGGGTTACTCTGAAAGTAATGCCTCCTGTTTATTTCCATGGAAATTACAACAGATACAGAGAGCACAATAACACTGTTTGATGGAGCAAATTCTCAGCTACAAAACACTGTTTTTCAACAGTCACCAGCACTAGCTATGCATTTTTGCCAGCAATAAACAAGAGCCTGCATGCCATGCTCATAAAAATCTTTATCAGTGGAGGTGCCCCACTGTCACTGTTGCCACCGCTGCAATGCACTGCCACCACCTCACTGTGCTCACATCCACTGTTTGGTCTCCATAAATGTTCAGCAAACATTGATGAATGTCAGTGGGTACCATTTTCTGCATAGAGGCATTCAGTTCCGCCCCTTTGCTTTATACACATTTCCATGTTAGATGCCATTGTGTCAGACTGCCCCTCTGCTGCCAGCTGTCACACAGCAACAGAATGTAACAGAATATTGGTGGGAAAGTTCAACCTCTACTGCCATGCCGCCATCATCCACCTCTGACAACATGAGCACAAATAAATAAAGCAGGAGGCATTACTTTCAGAACAGCCCTCATGGAGCTTGTTGCTGAACGACTCAAACTGTATTTGTTTCTCCATTAAAACCGCCTACTGTCAGCCTATATGGCCAACAATATCGTTCTGCACAGCAGTTCTGTGCCACATGAATGTAATGCTCCAAACTTGTGGATTCACCACAAAGGTTTTTTTTAAAATCTTCCTTCTCTGGGAAAAAAAAATCATAAATCTGACAGGCAAGGAGTGTTAAAGCTCTGATGTCAAACATCTGAAAGATGGAAGAATTCAAATGAAGCATTCCATATGCCACATGAAATGAACCCTCCAAGCTAGGGTCTGGCTCATGCAATGCGCATAAAGGATCTAAACTAAGAAAGATCTGCCTCTGTGAAGGGAATGGTGATATGGCATTTCCTAGGCTTCTGTATCTGAATTTTTCATCCTGGAGAACATTTAAAGCAGTGGACGTGCATAGTGTTTATCTGCACGGTACATTCTGTATATGCAGTTAATCCTATATTGCCCATGTCCTCCACAGTAAACTTTCTGATAAAGGTCAAGACTGGCGAAATTCTGTGCCTATTAAAGACAAAGTTGTAATGGAATATGTCTGACACTTTGAACGGCAGTGAAAGTGTCTTGTGACTGTTGCATCTGGAAGTCGGCACACAGTTCTCAGTGACCTCCACGAGGCTGCCATTTACCCCATGGTCATTTAGAGAGTTAACATCCTGATCCTCAGTGAAAAACTATTCGTTACATAGGACGAAGCTTTTAAAATGCTGGTAAAATATTCAAGTGGTATTCCCAAAAGGCAAGAGTATTTTGATTTAATTCCCCAGGGAAGACATTTTATTTATATAGACAATGTAGTTTAATGAAAATGTTTCATATCTATTTTAATCTTAATAATAATTCTTCTCCCTTAGGATTCTTATTTACTAGTAAATTCATATCAGGAATATGATGAGCATTATCTTGACATTGACCCATTGCTCATTTCAGTAAATGGTAGTTCTAACCAACCACCGTAAGAAAATGGAGTTGTACACCCTACTCATCTTCAGTATAAAGACCAGAGAGATGGGAGAAAAAAGCCAAAAGGACTTAGACCCTCACTGAGGACATTTTCATGATCTGGAAGAAGCACTGGGAAAACCGCAATAGGTGTAAATCATTCAAACTTGGTGGCTCTTCTTTAATAAGCCAAAGGTTTGATTCCAGGGCATTGCTCTTTTCTACCTGTGACTAGCTAGTACTTCTTCTAAGCCAAAAAGCACATTGCCCAGTCACGTTGGTACCTGTTTTTCACTCACAGTATAGACCTGGAGAATAATACTTAGAGGTAAATAAAGGTAGTACTTCCTAATGTGCCTTCTTTGGACACACATCATTCCTATCCCAGAAGCACAGGCAGCAGAGCTGTTTCTCAAGAGTCCTGCTTTCCCAGCCGAGGGTAACACAAAGAATTGTTTTTGCCTCTGAATCCCTCTGCCATTAATCTATCAGCCATATGTGCAAAAGACGCCTTCTAAAACAGTACCCATGCTCAGGGACAACCTGTCAGCTGCACATGTGAACCCAGATTACATGCAAGTGTTTTTCTGAGCAGTGACAGGGTCTAAGCTTAGACCCTTTCAAAAAATTGCTTCTAGTGTTTAATAGTTGAAATGGACTTCTTAGTTTAATATTTTCATCGGTATAGGAAGATTTACGGTTTTGGTCCCCGGCCATTACAAAAGCCTTTCTAATTCATGATCAAGATATTTAAAAGAACATCAATTTGCCTTGAAATCCCTTGATCTGAGATTATATTATAGTCTCTATACCTTTACAGAATTTCAAGAGTCTATATGTTTATCAAGGACATTTTTATTAGACACCTAGGATTTTAGGGATCCGTGATATGCATGATATAAAGACTTTTGCTAAGGTTATGCAAGTTGCTTTTGGAATAGGATCAAAACACAGTCCAAAGCTCCCTACCCCCTTACTTACAGAGCTCCTGTTATTGTATTTAGGTTTGGATAAACTTTTCTGTGGAAGGTGATTGCTCACAGCAGTTAATTTTAAACTTGCAGGCTTAGATCTGGCTCTATGTGTGTGAACAGGCTGTCATCATACATTCCAGGTTACTCTCAGAAATGAATGTGTCTTTCCTCAGTGTTTCTCAGTGCTGGGGCGTCAGACATTCCTTCTGCTTTGCATTAATCCAATTACTAAACACCTGCAGACATGCAATAACAGTTTTTGTGCCAAGTCCCTTAGAAATGGTTTTATAGGAGAATGTAATCTGCTGTCCTGGTATCAGGAGTCGTGTTACACACCTGCCAAGTCCTGAGCTGAAAAATAACAATCAACGTTCTAATTCATTGCAAGAATGTTTGGGGGCACATTAAAGAGACAAAATGACATCCTTCTTAATTTTACTGCCATGGAGTCCATTAAACATTTTGAACATGCAGTTAATTTTATTAAAAGCCAAGTTCAGTTCTAAAATATTTATAGTATGGCATGATAAAAACAGGCTTCTCATGGCAACTTAGGCAAGTTCCAAAAGATCCATTAAAGGGAGAGCTGCTTCAAGCATATATATAGTGTCATTTCAATTCTGTTCTTAGGGATTTATCTGATAATCACCAAAATGCACTTCAAAGTAGAATTTAAAACTATGAAATAATTTGTTTTTCTATAGCCTTTTTTATACTTTTCCCTAGAGTTGTCCTTTTTTCTTCCTCTGTTTTTAAATGGACTGTTCTCTGCAGAACTGAAACAAAACTTGATTCCAGAAGGGAAGGCTTTTCAAGGCACAGTTAGTAGTTAAGTGCCAAAGAATAATATAATGGAATGAAACAGATTTAGGAGAGTGAGTCAACTGCTGACTGCACCACAAGTTTTGTGCAGCCTTGGGGAGGTCATTTCATGCCTTGTGGCACAGCTTTGTTTGTAAGATGTACATTCATGATTTCAGGAACGAGTAGTAAAAAAAATTGACTTTCGTTTCGTGGAAAGCCTCTTTACAAGTCCTAGATTTTCTACATGAAAGATAAGTGTGGCCATTTACTAAACTAAACAGCTCATCTTTTCTCTGTAAGACTATTTACGTGCACCCAAACATCACCTTATTCCATCCTGTTGCATGAGTTTCAATTACAAGTGTAGGAATGGAAATAAAGCAAAATTATTTTAAAAATAGAACAATTCCAAGCATAAATTTGAAAGGAAGTCTCTATAATAATCCATAAAATTGTTTTCCCTGTTTACCTTGGCAAGGAGTATGCAGCAGTGATAGTGTGTGCTCCATTCAGGAAGAGAAATTGGATTTGACCGGAGTCACCTGCAGTTTATAGCACTGCAGTCACTGCTGAAGGCTATACATAATGTCCTAAGGGGTCTTTTGCACAGCTGTAGACAAGACAGCAAGAGACCGCTAGCCAACAAAGAACATTCCAAGGCTACAGCCCTGTGTACTAACCCTTTCCAACTAACTTTACATTCCCCCATCCCATATGTAACCTTCAGCCCCCCACTTGAAGCAGGCAGTCTGACAATAATAATAGTAGTCACAAGAAAATGTAACCTCTGTCATAGTAATAATTTTTGAAAACTTAAATGCCCAGGATGTGATTTTAATTAAAATGCATACTGCTTGGCTTGTCTGTTTCCAGGAGAAGCTTTCTCCCTCAGAATGAAGCTGATACGCCTATTTGCACTCCCACACTTGGAGGTCAGTCGCATCATTACACAGCCTGATTTGTAGAGAGCACGTAAAGTGGTATGAAAACATGGGAATGAATCTGTTTTGTCTTAAGTTTGGCTTTGCCCAATAACCTTTGCATGAACAGGAATGTTCAAAACAAAGGAGATTTTTTTACTTCAGCAGCTCCAGTTGATGTCATATTGTGGCACTGTCTCCTGTATAGCTTCTAGTGAGAGGCAGATATTTGTACTGATTACCTGACTAATCTGTTATTACAGTTCACACGTGGCTAATAGATAGAAGTGATAAGGAATGGATTTACAAGGGGAAGGACCAAACTCTTCACTCAGTATATATCATAGAGAATCATTTATATAGCTTAAGCTCTACAGTTGTATAGGCCTACCTCCACCTGCCACAGTGTAGCTGGTGCTAGGCTTGGGTATGTCTTCTTTATGAACATCTTCTGGTGTTACCAGCATTTTATGGACTTCTTTGGTTTAGTTTTACAAGAGGAGTTCAAGATTGTCATGTCATTTTGGGGAGATTAGGATGGGGAGGTTAACCAAGATCTCTATTTGTCCGTGAGCAGAGCTGAAAGCAGAAACAAAGTCTTTGGAATTAAGCACTTTAGGCTTGATGCAGTACTGCAGAAGTTAGAAAACTCATACCATTTGTTCCTGAGCATTCAAAACACTTGTATTTTGCCTTTCTCAAACAATGTGCATCGAACTGTTTCCCAAGATATTCATGATCTGATGGAAATTTTAAGAGGCCCAGAGCAAAAGCTGAATATCACATTGTACTGTACCAGGATCCTCTTAAAATAAAGGGCTGATACGGTGCTTTGCCTCCATCCTTCCATGCCCTCAATTGTTCTCCTGCTATAGGGATCGCCATTTGCTGCACTGTGTCACTTCCACATTGCCCACTACTTTGCACTTACAGAAACCCTATTTATAAAGAAAATACAAAATGTTATGTGTTCTAAATAATATGCATTTAAAATAGTCTAAATATTGTATTTGCATGAGTACTGCCTATATTATGGACTTTCTGGGATCTATATAACTTGTCTCTTTTATTTTCTGTTTTTCCAGAGGCAAGCTCAATGCCCAGTCTACTTTCCACAGAAGTCAACAAGAGTCTTGATACTTACTTCAAGATGAGGAAGATCAGTCCCACTGAGGGTCCTATACTGCCTAAAAATTACACAACTTTTTGGACAGAGAAAGACCCAGAAGGCCCATATGTTGGTCTCATGCTGGGCTGACTTATTTCAGGGGAAGGTCAGCCCAGTGTGCAAAGGGGCAAGGAGTGAACACATTTGCTGCGTGCCTGGGAGAGGAAGCCTGCTGCTGGGAAGCAGGTCTGGATTTTTAATTCCCCCCAGACCTAGCATCCTTCAGGAGTTGCTCCAGCTCAGTGCCTTTACAGCCTCAGCATGTGTTTTCACATGCATTTTTCAGTTTTGACTCTTTTCAAACAGGAATAAAATTTGTCTTTTGGTGCTTAAAATGCACATCTTGGTTATGAATCAAAACTGGAGTCTCCTACTTTGGGCTGATGCTGTACCTTGGAAGACAGCGACAGATATGAATGAGCTGAAGAATGGATCACATCCTTCTCCATTTATTTTCAACACCACTGTGTGAATTGCTGAGCCACAAAAAGTGTTGCAAGGATCTTTCTTTACAGGATATAGATATATTTATTATTTTTATTTTATACTTTATTTCTCTTTTGTGTGTGTGAATCAGCAGATATATTGGAGGGCATGAACTCTATACCAATTTCTCTCTGGGAAACGGTTCCCTTTCTGTGATGGTCGATCAAAACTTTCCATATGGGTAGCAAGTGATTTTCACAGCTCTGCAGTCTGAATGGCACAGATGCTTCCCTAGGCCCTGCCTCCGTAGAAGCAATAATTAACTGGGCATGATAGAAAATTAGATGCTTTTGTCATGCATTGGAGAGAAAATATATAGAAAAAAAAAATCAGTTTATTCTTAGTGGTATGTTGATTTCTTTGTTAGCATATCATTTGACTTTTTAAAAATTGCATATTGATTGTAAGATCAAGATCAAAATAAGCATAAGACACATTTTTCTTATTTCAGCAGACAAAAGGAAGTAGCGTATTTCACAAAAAAAGATGTTACTTTGATCACATGCTTTTTTTCTCTTTTTTAGAGCATGGCTCAGGCAGAAGGAAACAAATTTAAAGCTACTGTCTGAACTTTCTTAAATCAGAGTAAATCAAGTAGGACGAAGACCACTGGGTAATCCTCATACTCCAGAGAGTTGAGTTTGCTAAATACATAATTTATTTGCAACAATGCCCAAATACCAGAGTTACCTGCTGACAGAAGGAATACACATTATATGCTGAATGAACTGGGCAGATAGAGCACTGGAAGACTACCTTGGGCAGATCCAGCCACAAGCACAATTCGTGATCAGAATCCAAGCACAGAACTGGGAGGTGCTTATTATCTCTTAGGCTTGTCCTCTTCCTTGAAATGCTTTATTTACCGCAACACCTTCATGTTTCATGTCTGAACTATGAGGAAGAAAGATGCTACCAATCATCTGTAGCCCTATCTTCTGAGATTTTGGATGTTGCCCTCTCCTTTTCTGTTCTTCACGACGTAGGATTATGACTGCTGGTGCCCTAAAATATTAGTCCTGTGTTTAATTCTGCACACACAAAAAAAATAGGCACATTTTGAAGGCCTTAGAAAAGCTTTAAAATCAAGAATGCTAAGGAAGTTTAAAAGGACAAACTCCTATGTACTCTTGCGTGGATTTATACTACAAAATATGCTAGGGTCATGTATCATAATTTTTAACCTATAATATCATCCAGATTGCACATTTGCTCTACACTTACTGCCTGTGTTAATATCATAGTCTTCACTTGTTCAACACAAACTTTGTTCCTGTATTTGGCTGAGGTGAAGGAGAGGAGCTGAAAACCATAAAACTACTTTAACAACTTGGAAAAGTGCATCACTTTTGCAGAAGCTGTCACGGAAAGAATCAACATCATATGATCCACAGATGTGTCAGTGATACACCTCAGTCAGTAAACTGGAGAAACAATTGAAAACTTGCAAGGATAAAGCTGTGGTTAACACCAGCATGGAAAGCAAGGTTCAGCTCTAAATACAGTTCCTGATATTACACCATCCACCTGAGGATTAAGCAGAGAGGTAACACTTTCCATCATGCTGGAATGCTTTAGAGCATTTTAGAAACATTACCCAGAGTCCAGGAGATGTAATAGGTCAGAAAAATATTATGTGCATGACATTTGGAAGGATATTCACAAAGACTGACTTTATCATCACAAGATTAATCTCTCTAGACATCCTCTACAATGAGCTGAGGAAGGTGGGCTTCCCCAGAGGGCCTTTGGGAGTGACTCTATTAGGCTAAGTTAACCTTTTTGAATGCCTCCTTTCAATGCAAAATAAACACTATATTTGGATTAATTATACTGATTTTCAGACCAACGCTAGCCATAAATCTAAACGCAATTCACAATGCAAGTCATGTCACAGTACCTCCCTCTTGGCTTGAGCCCGGGGGCTCCATGCTAAGCGGTTGGTTAAGTGCTTTGCTGGAGCAGAGCCATGTTGTGCTGCACCTTCCTGGATGCAGCCTCAGATGGTATGTGTGTATCGGTACACACAGGAACATCTCTGAGGTCATCAAGGAGTTAAAACCGGACAGTCGAACTACCTCAGCCCTTTGAGCTGTGATCCTCTCAAATTTTACAAGCTAAACAGGATCAGGCTGTTATCAGGTTGGATAAGAATCAGAGACATGAGGATCCCAAGAGGTTGCACGCAATGGTTGTAACAGTACAAGTAGTAGCAATTTTTCTGGGTGCACTAATTTTGAAATAGAAGCCAAATCTCTCAACCAGTTGTGATCAGAAAAAGAACCCACAAACTGTTAAGGAATGGGGTAAAAACAAGAGACATATGTTCATTTTAATGCTCTGGAAGGATTCTGTTATAAGGTAATTGCTACAGGTAGCCAAATAAAACAAGTAAAGATTTGCTACCAAAAGTCAAAAATAAACAAATGCTTTCCATTTTCTCAAACAGAATAAAAAGAGAATCCTTTCAAATTTCTTTATGATCTTTTCCCAAATTATGGTATTTCTAAACAAAAAAAAATAATCAAAACCCCTACATTTTTAATTGAAAACCAAACATGAAAAATTTCCTCATGTATTTTTTTGTGGGACGAAGAAAAGTCATCCCAACTCTAGTGATAGTCCCTTGTCATGGTTTTGCTGGTATAGAGTTAATTTTCTTCTTAGAGGCTTGTATGATCATGTGTTTTGGATTTTTGATGAAAATAGTGATGATAACACACCGCTGTTTTAGCTGTTGTTGAGCAGTGCTGCACAGAGCCAAAGACATTTCAGCTTCTCATGCTACCTTGCCAGCAAGGAGCTGGTGGGGCACAAGGGGCTGGGAGGGGACAGAACCAGGACAGCTGTCCCAAACTGGCCAAAGAGCTGTCCCATACCGTATGATGTTGTGCTCAGCAATAAAAGCTTGGGTAAAGAAGGAGCAAGGGGGAATATTCAGAGTGATGGCATGTGTCTTTCCAATAAACCATTGTCTATGATGAGCCATGCTTTCCTGGGAGTGGATGAGAGGAAGGCAGAAAGATTTATTGATATAAATATGATGTAATGTGGTAATTTGAATAATGAGGACAGTGACTTAACAAGATTCAAAATGGCTAGATGTCCTTGATTATTTGCTGCATGGTGTGGGGGGGTACGCAATGAATCTAAGATCAACTCTTAGCAAAGCTAGTATAGCTTAAAAGCAAGAAATCACTTGCTTTGTTGGCAAGGAGTCACTGCATCCCGGGTGAATCTCTGCACATGTATAACCTTGAGAGGTTTCCCTACTCAAGGGTAGATTCTGGTGTGCAGCCAGCTGCTTGCTAGAGGAACTCTCAAAGAGATTCTTATGCTGCTGGCTATTTATGGAGTAAGATGATTGAACCATGGTCATACAACTTAGAATTGGACCTGTTGAATTAAGCATCTGTTACTCAGTTGTCTGGGCACCTAGTTTGAGACAATGTGGTGGTCATTAACTGTCTCCAGTGAAACCTTGATTGTTATCAGTCCCAAGGACAAGGTCTTTTGCACCTCATTGTATGCACTAGACCTTGGGCATAATTATCAGGCTGAGTGGGGAAGCAAGGAGTGCTCTGTCACAAATAGTGAATGAACTCCTTGCTTTGCTTGCTTGCACATGGCGTTTGCCAGTAAGCTGTCTTTGTCTCAGCATGAGTTCTCACACTTTTCCAATTCTCTTCCTCATCCCACCTGGGAAGAGTAAGCAAGAAGCTGTGTGTGACTTAGTTCCCCATTGAGGTTAAACCATAGTGCTACATTTCTAAGTTGCTTTTGAACACAAAGAATATATACAACTGTGTGCATTCTCAATTTCTGAATTTTATTTTTTAATTCTGAAATTGAACAATTGAAGCAGAGTCTCCCACACGTAATTTAGCAGGTTGCAAGGTGTTTGGGGATACCACCAACTGGAAACCACCAAGGCATAGCACCAGGTATTTGGACCGTGCAGTACAATCCAGCCATAAAGTTGAAGTCAATGTATTCAGCCATAAGAAAGCTGATATTTTTAACCTTTTATGTTTCATTCATCATTAAGTGGACCAAGCAGTTTCAAGAAGGCAGGTCCAAGGCTCAGACCCCAGGGTTTGCTGCTCACTGCTGACCCATCCATGGTTCTTCCTGGCGCAGGATGGGCACAGGTTCCTACCTCAGGGAAAATGCTGAGCACCCAAGCAAAATGTGCTCCCTGAAACTTCCATCCGAACCCAACTGCTCAGAATTCACTGCCTGCCTGAGTGGCTCTTCCAACAGGAAATTACAGCAAGGAGGTCACTTAGATGCTTCTCCTGGCAACTTTTCAAACAGCAGTCTTGGTCTGGAGGCAGAGCACAGAAGCAACCGCAGCCTGCACGGTTCTGGCACGCGGCATCTACCAGCGCCATCTGGTGATGTCTGCAACCTCTCTGCTCCCTGCATGACTGCCCTGCTGAGGGTTTCTGGATTGCTTTCCTCCATCAGTCTTACTGAACTGGGAACAGATTTAATTATGCTAAGTTCTACAGTGGATCTAAACAAATGAAAGTAGTTGTATGCTGGATCTGTGTCTGCTGTGGACCTTCCAGTCGTTTTTTCTGCATGAAAATAGTGTTGGCAATGTATTAACTCTAAACTAGTGAAAGAAATAGCTGAAAGAAATGTATTGATTTCATGAAGAAGCCCACAATAAATTAATAGCAGCTTACCTTTACTCTGGGTTCAGAAAAAGAACTGCACATGGCTGCCCAGTTCACTCTTAAAGATGGAAAGAAAAGAAAAATCCCAAAACACAGATTTATAGTCAGCTCTCAGGAAGGAGATGAGAAGGCCAAACACATTTTGGGATCATGCATCCCCTTCAATGGAAGAACATTCAGCCACTTATGCGAATGGGAACTGTTGGGTTTTGGTAACTGCCTATCTGATCACTGGTGCTTGCCACAACATACAGTGGATGGAGGTTGAAATGGATATCCGTGTCTCCATAGGGGGAAAGAAAGCAAAATTTGACTTCGCAGAAAAAAATATTGGGTGATGAAGTGAATGAAGATTATATTGTAATAACAGTAAGAGTTGGATTTCATAAAATCATCAGTTCATAAGTTCATGGCTTGAAACAAAGCTGTTCAGAGTACCCCTGAACAGCTCCAAAATGAGCACTAAGGAAAGGGCAGGATCTTTACATCTTTGCATTTTTCTCTCTCTATTAATAAATATTGGTATGTGGAATATAAATCCAGGAGGAAAACAATTCAAAAAAAAAAAAAAAAAAGGAAACATATCTGCAAAAGTAGTTTCTTAAAACCATAAAACCATTTGTCCACCTGGTATACACATAATAAAATTTATGTTCAGTGGAGTGATTGCATTTTAAAACAATCTATCTGTGCATTCATATGCATTATAAGCCATCTCAGATACTTGAAGGAAGAGAGCTAGTTTCAAGACTAGCTACTTGAAAGAAAATTAAGAAATACTGTGGAAAACCACTTTAATTCATCCAAGAAGCAGTAATAGTAATAATATTTGTCCATGAGGTTTCATTATAGAAACAAACACTAAAACAAAAACCAATCAGGAGAGTATTTGAATCATTTCCTAAGTAAGCCCACTCAGGTTTTCTAACATTTAGATGTTCTTACTGTAAAAGAGTAACACAAAGTCAATCAATTCTGCCAAATACAGGAGGAGAGTTGCAAAGTATGGGTTTTTGATGAACATGTAAACTTCATCCTACTGTAGGACTAAAAGTAGGAGATCTGATCCAGTTTACTTAAAATTCCTGAACTGTCTAAACGTTCTGAGCTTAGTAAAGCAGACTTCCTAGGTTAAGATCCTGTTTTTCCTGTGGGCATGTAAGTCACACAGACAGGCTCTGATTTAGGAACAGGTTATCCGACAGATTTAAGAGAACTGTGAAGAACAATGGCAGAATGTTCTTGAAGACTTAAAATGCCATTTTATTGCACAAGTTTTAGTTTGTTTGCTTTACCATCTTTCTGCAAATGCATCTCTTCACTGTGGCAATTCAAACGGTTGCATGGGGCAATGTAGCTTGTGTGGAGGCAGATGTTACTGTACAAGCCCTTGTGAACACTTTCTAACTCCTTTAAAAGATCTTTTGAGACCTCTGTAAGGAAGTGAGTTGAGGGGCAAAGTCTTGATTTCATTCCTTTGGCTTTGGTTGATGCTGTTCTACTGGGTTGAAACTCATTTTGCCCTCCTGTGATATTTGTAATGTTGGCTTGTGGAAAATCAAAGACTCCAACTGATTTCTGGTCTGAGCTCTGACACTGGTGCTATTCCAGTTTTAGCTTTTACCTATTTTCTAGAGCATGCTGGAGTACTTCTGGCTGCCCTTCGCTCTTCTGGAGAGAAATTACAAATACAGAGACTGATTTGATATTGGCTGATGACCCATCAGCAAGGGAACATCAGCATGGCTCACAGTACTACCAAACAGCTAAATTCAGATAAATAAGCATCTAGATCTAGATTTACCTTCAGGTGAGAAATTAGTTAATTTCATGAAAAAATGTAGGTGGAAGAGACCCAATGAGAAAACATACAATACAAGCCACGCATTTTGGCTGAAGAAATTTAAGAATTAAGATTATCATTTTGTGACTCCCAGATTTCTGTTGCACATTTGTGCTTAGATAATCTCTTTCCAGATGTGCATCTTTTGTTTAAAATGGTTTATGGCTAATTCTTTTTGATTTACAGAAGAATTTTTTTGAAAAGAGTGAGTAAAGCTGGAGAAATCTTACAAATTCAATCTTTGGGATCTTTTTTTTTTTAAGTTTCTAGGGCAGAGGTTTCCATTGTTTGTTTGAATGACAATCTGCCTGGAACAGCAGAAGTACTTTCAATGAATGAACCACCTGTGCAATGCTATAGGAAACAGAAGATAGCTTTCAGCATCATTTAATTGTATATGTGGGGAAAAAAAAGAGACGAGAAGGAAGGAAGACTATTTATTTCCAAGGTAACTGGATAACTTTCTGGGAATTGTTTGGGAATACTGGACAGAGGTGCTATATCATTTCCTCCCCATGTGCATACACAACGTTTGAGATAGTGTTCAGTTAGATCTGTGGTAAATTCAGTCTTCAGGCAATCATACTGTTCCTACCACTGAAAACTGTCATTAAATTGTTCTTGCACTCTGATGGATCGTTGTTAGAAAATAGCAAAAGCACTTTCCCAAACTTAAGGTTACAACTGCTCCCTTGTTTTCTGTTATTTTATATCATAGAATCATAGA
>WBMW01004313.1:3113-16117 GCA_013396635.1 Penelope pileata | reverse complement strand
CCTCCCTGGCCCTGCTGGCCACAAAGAGCACGGGCTGCCCACAGCTTAGGACGAACCTCCCCAGAGCTGTTCTGGGTGGCCACACCGTGCTGGAGAGGAGGGGGCTGCTCCTACCACGAGGTTTGCGGTGCCGTAAGGCAGCGCGTGAGCTCGGTGGCCCGAAGCTGCTGCACCAGCACTCTGCACACTGATAGAAAGCCCTGCAAAAACATGGGATGAAAATGAAATAATTTCTCACTGAACAGAGCCAGGAAAAGCCTGGGAGTGGTGGTGGGTGGGGGAAGCCCTGCAGCAGGATGCAGAACGGCTTCACACGTGGAAAGACGAAGCAAGCAAACCTGGCTCGGCCAAACGCTGGTGCAAAGTTTCCTGAAGACCAAGGCCCTGTCGTGCTTGGAAGGATAAAAATCTGATTTTTAACTTAACGTGAAAATTATCAGTATTTTAGGGATAGATCTTTGGAGAGGAGGCTGCACGGCGATGCCCAGAGGAGAAGCAGAAAACACTTCTTGATGCTAAAACACTTCATTTCCAACTTCATTCCTCCCAGGGAAGGAGATTTCCCTACAGTGATCCCTCCCTGGGGTTCCACACCCCTTCTCCTAGCAGGAAGGAGGACAGCAAAGGGCTGGACCCCGAGAGAATGGGAATCCCCACTTCTCTCCCTGCAGCAGATGGATTTCTGCCTCCAGGAGAAGTTTCTCACTCAAGGTTTGATCTGGGGTTAAACAACTGGCAAACTGTTCCAGAGCAAAGCAGAAAGAGGAGGAGAGAAGGAGCTACAAGAACAGACAAAAACCAGCCAAGGATGTGCCACAGTGGCACTGCAAAGGGCACCTTCCTGCCTCAGTGCTGAAAAACCACTGCAAGCTGCAGAGCAGAACTGCTCACAGCGTGTGGGAGGTGAAAAAACAGCTTGGAATCATAGAATCACAGAATGGTTCAGGTTGGAAGGGACCTTAGAGATCACCTTGTTCCAAGCCCCCTGCCATGGGCAAGGACACCTCCCACTGACCAGGCTGCCCCCAGCCCCACCCAGCCTGGCCTTGAGCACCCCCAGGGTGGGGGCACCCCCAGCTCCTCTGGGCAACCTGTGCCAGGGTCCCCCCACCCTCACAGGGCAGAATTTCCTCCTCAGACCCAGTCTCACTCTGCCCTCTGTCAGTTTACAGCCATCACCCCTTGTCCTGTCACTGCCTGTCCTTGTACAAAGCCCCTCCCCAGCTTTCCTGCAGGTCCTGGCAGGCTGCTATCAGGCCCCCCCGCAGCCTTCTCTTCCCCAGGCTGCAGAGCCCCAGCTCTCTCAGCGGGTCCTGGCAGGGGAGGTGCTCCAGCCCTCTGAGCATCCTCGTGGCCTCCTCTGGCCCCGCTCCAGCAGCCCCACATCCTTCTGGGGCTGGGGGCCCAGCACTGGGCACCAGCCCCCAGGGGAGGTCTCGCAGAGCAGAGCAGAGGGGCAGGACCCCCTCCCTGGCCCTGCTGCCCACGCTGCTCTGGGTGCAGCCCAGGGTCCCGTTGCCCTCTGGGCTGCAGGCGCAGCTGCCGGCTCACGGGGGGTTCCCACCAGCACCCCCCCCATCCTTCTCCTCAGGGCTGCTCTGCAGCCATTCTCTGCCCAGCCTGTGTGTGTGCTTGGGGTTGCCCCGGCCCCGCTGCAGGACCTTGCCCTTGGCTTGGTTGGGCTCCATGAGGCTGGCACGGGCCCAGCTCTCAGCCTGCCCGGGTCCCTCTGGGTGCCATCCCTTCCCTCTGGCACCGCCCAGCCTGGCACCATCTGCAAACTGCTGAGGGTGCCCTCGATCCCACTGTCTCCACGGCACCAACAAAGATGTCGGTGAAGGGGATGCTCCCCACAGCCCTCGGGCTCCGAGAGGCATCTCCGTGCTGCAGGCACAAAACAAGCCCCACTGAGCAAGCTGCCCGTCTCACTGGAGCTGTCAGTCCCGTGGGAAAGAAGGAGAGCTGGAAGGAGAGCATCCCCGGGAGGGGCAGGCATCACCTCCAGCGCGAAATAACAGAGCGTGAGATGCCACATCTCTCTCTTTTTTTTTTGCTGTTTGTTTTTTGGCTGGGTCTGCCTGCTTACCTGGGTCATCTTGTCCACGGAGACAGGAATGCCATCGATGGTGAGGGGGGGCAGCTCCGAGTTCATCTCCTGGGGGGCGGGAGCGTGCTCCGCCAGCGCCGACTCCAGGTCCTCCAGGATCATGCTCTTGTACTTGCGCACCTGGGGGGATCGTTAGGCTCAGGTAAACGAGGCAGGGAGCAGCAGGGGAGGGGAGGGGGAGGAGGAGAGGGCCAGCCCCCCCTCCCCAGGGTGCTGGGGGATGAAAGGAGCAAACAACAGGAGTCAAAACAGCCCGCTGGCCCCAGAGGGGTGGCTGCAGGCTGAGGGCTGCTGATGAAAGGCTGGGTAACGCCACCAAGAGGAAGCGTGGTGGGAGCCAAAGCTCTGGAGCACTTGTCACAGCCAGGACCTGTGATTTTTTGCTGGCTGCCCCGTGGCAAGGTGCAAGCAGTGATGGCTGAGCTGTGCGCAGAGACATCCAGCCACGTCACCTGTCCCTTCTGACTCCAATCTGAGCTGTCCAGCCCCGGTGAGAAGAGCTGGGCAACCAAAACTCACGCTGAGCAGACAGGACCTCAGCGCTAGGCTCACGCCCATACACTCTGCCTCCTATTTCAGGGCCTTCCGCTATTCCCTATCGCTTCCAGGACCTTCAGGCTGCCTTGAACCAGAACAAAGCCTGCAGAGAAAACAACCCACGGGATGTTTGATTCTTTTTTCCTAGCAGAGACACCTACCACGTTCTCCAAGGGCGCAGCCCCGAACACTTTGAAGACAGGGTTGGGTTTGGAGGGCGAGATGCACAGGACGATGGCTTGCTGCCCCACCCTGGTGGTGTACTCATCCAGCGTGGCACGCAGCTTCCTGCAACGAGGCACGAGACAGCTGAAAGCCCCTGCACAAACACAGCCCTTCCCCGCGGTGAATTGCCTTTTTGTGTTATTTTTATTTTATTTTTAACGCTGCTCGTCCACAAAGCAGGGGGGGAGCAGAGCTCCAGGTGCTCAGAGCACGCCGGGCTGCTGCAGACCCATGCTCCTCCCTGCAGCCAGGCAGCAGCTCAGATCTCAGCTCTCCCCCCCTCTTCTTTTCCTTCCATTGACGCACAACACCCAAAGAAACCAGCAGAGCAGCAAAGCTACCTCCTGCTGGCCTTAACCCCGTCGCTGGCCACGTGTAGGAGCAACGAAGAGCTTGAGCATTTCACCAAAAGAAGGCTGCCAGCAGCTTGCTTTGTGTTTAGAATCATCACAGAGCGTTGCAGCTCTCCCCCAGGGCTGGAGGCACCCAGCTGGCAGCCACACAGCAGCAAGCAGCAGGGATGCTGCACCCACATCCGCAAGTCCCCGTGGGACGCTCTCTCTGCAGGAGGAAGATGCTCCACCATAGGTTTTCCTCCTCCCACCAACTTCCAGGCAACGCAGGGGGACGTGGCGTGAACTTTGGCAGAACCTCGTGAAGCCAAAGCAGCAGCAGCTGGCAGCAGGGGATTGGAGCAGTGACAGTTGGGTCCTGGTTGCTTTGGGACGTGCTGATGGCAGCACAGAGCCCCAGGTCACCCCCAGCAGCAGCTCTGCAGAGCTCCCAGCATGGGGAATTGGCTTTGCACTCGATGCTTGATCATCAGAGAGGTGTTGGACTGAGCAGGAGGCACGGAAGTGATGCATTGTGTCAGTATTTTACATGGAACAAAGCTGGTGTGTGAGAGGAGGAGAACATACAAACCTACACGAGAACAACACGGCCGCATTTCAAGAGAGGGAGGAAAAAATTTGCTCTTAAAATGTTGCAAAAATGGGGGAGGAGGGAAAAGCAGGATGAAGAAAAAAGAAAAGGAGCCCACCTCCAGGAGGAAGCAAGTGACAAGAGTGACAAATATTCCCACTCCTTTGATAGAACCCCATTGAGGGCAGAGCAGTTCAAAAAGCAAAAAGTTTTGTTCCCAAACCTTCCCAATGTTGAGAAATGCTCCCCGCAGGCAGCCCTGCAGGGAGCTCAGGGCCTTGCCGTGCTCCTCGGGGGCCACCAGGTGGGCAGAGATGCTCAGAGCACTCAGAAAAACCATTTCAGAGATCTCACACAGAAAAAAAAAATAGCATTTTTCACTCGGTAACACATCCTCACGGCCACTGCGGGCCCTGAACACCCGGAGCTGGGCAGCCCCTGGGCAGGGCACCCATGGCACTGGGTGGGGGTGGGGGAGGCAGAGCAAGGAGGGGGCAGAGCGGGGACAGGAGGGGTCCTTACCGCAGCAAACGCGTCTGCTGCCTCTTCCGGATGGAGGGGTTGGACTCGAAGACGTGGGGTCGCTTCCTTTTTTTACCCGTTGCCACGGCAGCAGCTGCTGCCATCCCCACGGGGCCTGGAAATGAAACCACAGAGGGGAGGGAGCACACAGAGCTCGGGAAGGACGATGCCACCGTCCCCAAGGGCAGGGGGCCCCCCACCCCCCCGCTGGACCCCGAATTCCCGCTGAGCTCCCCGGTAGCTGGGCTCCTTCCCCTCCAGCACCCAATGGGGCACCACGAGGCTCCATCCTGCAGTAACCGACCACAGCGGGGGCTTGGTGCAAAGTGCTTGGACTGGAAGGGTCCTTAAAGATCATAGAATCACAGAATGGTTGGGTTGGAAGGGTCCTGAAAGATCACAGAACCATAGGGCAGCTTGGAGTGGAAGAGCCCTTAAAGACCACAGAATCACGGAACAGTTGGGTTGGAAGGGACCTTAAAGATCATAAAACCATAGGGTGGCTTGGAGTGGAAGGGTCCTTAAAGACCACAGAATCACGGAACAGTTGGGTTGGAAGGGACCTTAAAGATCATAAAACCATAGGGTGGCTTGGAGTGGAAGGGTCCTTAAAGACACCAGAATCACGGAACAGTCGGGTTGGAAGGGACCTTAAAGATCATAGAACCATAGGGTGGCTTGGAGTGGAAGGGTCCTTAAAGACCACAGAATCAAAGAATGGTTGGGTTGGACGGGACCTTAAAGATCACAGAACCATAGAATGGTTGGGTTGGAAGGGTCCTGAAAGATCACAGAACCATAGGGCGGCTTGGAGTGGAAGGGTCCTTAAAGACCACAGAATCAAAGAATGGTTGGGTTGGACGGGACCTTAAAGATCACAGAACCATAGAATGGTTGGGTTGGAAGGGTCCTGAAAGATCACAGAACCATAGGGCGGCTTGGAGTGGAAGGGTCCTTAAAGACCACAGAATCAAAGAATGGTTGGGTTGGACGGGACCTTAAAGATCACAGAACCATAGAATGGTTGGGTTGGAAGGGTCCTGAAAGATCACAGAACCATAGGGCGGCTTGGAGTGGAAGGGTCCTTAAAGACCACAGAATCAAAGAATGGTTGGGTTGGACGGGACCTTAAAGATCACAGAACCATAGAATGGTTGGGTTGGAAGGGTCCTGAAAGATCACAGAACCATAGGGCGGCTTGGAGTGGAAGGGTCCTTAAAGACCACAGAATCAAAGAATGGTTGGGTTGGACGGGACCTTAAAGATCACAGAACCATAGAATGGTTGGGTTGGAAGGGTCCTGAAAGATCACAGAACCATAGGGCGGCTTGGAGTGGAAGGGTCCTTAAAGACCACAGAATCAAAGAATGGTTGGGTTGGACGGGACCTTAAAGATCACAGAACCATAGAATGGTTGGGTTGGAAGGGTCCTGAAAGATCACAGAACCATAGGGCGGCTTGGAGTGGAAGGGTCCTTAAAGACACCAGAATCACGGAACAGTTGGGTTGGCAGGGTCCTCAAAGATCATAGAACCACAGAATCACAGAACGGTTGAGTTGGGAGGGTCCTCAAAGATCACAGAGCAACAGAATCACAGAGTGCTTGGGTTGGGAGGGTCCTTGACGATCACAGCAGCTCAGAACGGGCCGATGAGCTCTGCATGACCCCCAGGGGAAGGTTGCCAAGCACCCCGTCGCTTTACCTGCCGCAGCCAGGTGGGCCGTCACCTCGTCGGCAGCCGTGGAGTTGAGGATGTCGGAGTCATCGTAGGACGTGTCCTCGGGGGAGGAGGGCGAGTCCTCGTCGGCGCTCAGCATGCTGTGCTCCGTGTAGGTGGCCACGTGGACCTGCTGCACCTGCTGGGCCACTGCGTGGGCCTCGATGGTGGCCATGTGCTCCGTCTGGGTCACGCCGTGTTCTTCCATCAATAGGGGCTGGATGGGAGAGAGGGATCACGGGGTGGGTGGGAGGGACACACCTACCGTAAACACGGGGAGCAGGAGGGTGCAGGGTGAGCAGAGCCATGGCCAGGAGGGAACAGAGATTACCTCCCCTGGGGGGCTTCTGCAGGGGGGAAACAACTGCTCCGGGAGGCAGAAGATGCTCTGAAAAATCCTATTCCCAAACTCCACTGCACCTTTGCTGGAGGAAAAGTCTTTACGCACCCGGTGACCCCGAGACAAAGCTCCCTGCCCCACCACATTCAGGCTGGAGCTCATTTCTTCCACTTTGAGACCAATGGTCGAGGGAAGGTGCTCCAGGGCAACACACATCCTCCATCCTCAGCAGCTCAGGACGCATTACAACGAGGATACAGCAGTTTCCTGGCAGCAAGCTGTGTTCTGGAAATCACTTCTGCTGCGTTATTTGTTGAGAACGCGGAAGCAGGCAGAATCATTGCAACCCAAGCACAACACACATGACATCAAGCATATTTATTTCATGCACCCAGTGGTAAACCGCTGGGCTGTGCAGCAGGAACACAAATCTGGGCTGGAGCAACGAGACAGGAGATGCTCAGGGAGTATCGGTGGGGAAACGACAGCACGTATCCCATCGGCAGGACTTTTTGGATTTCTGACCTTATAGCCACAGATTCAGCTCTTCACCAAGCCCCTCTCCACGAAAATCTGTTCAGATTTGCAGGCGAGCCAGGAGCACAGACCCAACCACGAGTGCAAACACGGCGTGCCAACACGCAGCTCTGCGCTTCCAAAGCTTCCAGCAGCTTCCACCATCTCTATCCTGCCAGAAACACACGACATCTGGCAAATGATCACAACAACCACCCTGCTGATGGTGAGCCCAAGAACCACACCAGCAGGAGCAATCCACGCAACGCCACGGGATGACGGGATAGGGAGATCCATGCCAGGACAAAGAGCTCTTGGCCAAGGTCAACTTGGCCAAACCAACCAAGACGTGGGAAGAGCAACTACTCAACACGTCGCCGAAGGGCTGGGATACTCCTGGAAGGAACGGAAGAGAAGGGAGGGCACCAAATCGAGGACGGGGCGTTCAGTGGAAGGCAGGAGGAGAGGAGCTGAGGCTCACGCTGAATTTGGGACAGTGAGAAGGGCGAGGCATGCCCAAGGCTGCAGGAAGAAGCACCAACAACGCAGCGTGCTGAACACCGCAGACATTTTCAAAGCAGCTCTTCCAAAGGCAGCTCCAACTGGAAGACACCACAAGCGACACGACCATTTATCGAGTCCCATCCTCCAAACGAGACCCTTTCCAAAATCATTTTTCACCTTTGTCTCAAGCACGGTGGATTTGACAAGAAACTAAAGCTGCATCTCAGATGGAAGGAGAATGTTCCCTGGGCAGCACACAGCACGTTCCCTGCTCGGACACTGGAGGCACGCACGGTGGTGGATGGGCATGAGAAGAAGTTCCTGGTGTAGCAGCAGGACCAAGATATCCAAAGGAGACTTGGGATGAGCAAAGAAAAAACCCTTTATTGTGCAAATCCGTTTGCAAACGTTATTCCCAAGATGGCTGTGGGCTCTTGCTCAACGGGCAGCTCCTGGGCTTTGGGGTGGGTTGGGGTACCTCCACGTATGGGATTGCATCCATGGCTTTTTCTCTTCCTAAGACAACTCCAACCTGGGCATCTGGGCACGGTTTCTCGTTTTCTAACGCAAAGGAATCCAGCTAGATCTTTCCAATAGTGCTACTGAACTTCCCAAAACGCCAAAGCCAACCTCCAAACTGCTCGACGCCGTCGGCTTCGCCGGGCTGACTCCTCTTGGAAGCTCTGATCTCCAGTCCTGACTTCAGAGAGAAGCTGCAAGAAGCTGCCCTCTATCTCACTGAGCTGTGAATCCACATCTCATACACACAAAAAAGACCCAGATGACAGCATCCCTTCGTTTCCCCACGGCTGGTTCCTCCCCTACGCTTCGAGTACCAAGACTCACAAAATGAACGGCTTCACCAAGAGCGACCAACTTCACCGTGGAGCTGATTCTGTTCCTTTGGCATCGCCTCTCCCCCCCAAAATGTGGGTTTCTCACCTGGGAAGCACTAAAAGAGTCCCCTAAGAGTTCCTGAATAACAGGGATGGGAACCAAGCTCAACCTGAGCTCCCAACAGATGCACCCAGATGTTTCCCAGGGGAGCTCCGACCCGCAGAGATGCTGCTGTAAGATTTTTCTGAAGGGCTACGCTGCTGTTTTCCCCACCTTGCCATAGAACTTCAAGTACTTTCCATTAAAATTAAAAAAAAAGCATTTATCCCAAAATATTACTTATATTATCACTTATATGACCAGAATATAAGTGACAAAGCCGTGCTTCAGCAACTGCTTCCTTTAGGAGGAAACATGCCTGACCCAAGGGGCTGCCCGCCCTTGGTACCACTCCAAATGATGCTATTTCCATTTAAAAAAAAAGGCAGATTTTCTACTTTTTCAACTTCTGCACTTGTTTCGTATCTGCACGTTTTCGTTCGAGGAAATTCCTGAATTTTCCCAGAAGCCGAAGGGCGAAAGCTTTCCATTCCTGGGTTGAAAGCTCGGGTTTCCTATTATTCATCTTTCCTTGTTATTCCTGCAGGATTCCTGGTATCAATACAGGAAGAGCAACCAAAGATCACGGAAAAACACCACAGAACACCGCGGATCCAACGGGCTGTCTACACTTGGACTGGAACAGGATGATGGCACAGGGCATGAAGAACTCATTCTTGCTTCGTTTTAGACACGAACATTCCTCATTCCAGAAAAAGGATGTTTATTCCTCTTTTTCTTCCTAAACCAGGACAGTTTCAGGTGCAAGGAAACCCCAACGACACGACGATGCCTACGGGGACATTTCCCGGTCGCCGTATTGCAGTCCCCAACGCCTTGGATGACAGCCAAAAGTATTGTTAAAATCGTTTAAAGTGCCTAAAAAACAGAAAAAACGAGGACAAGGCCCTCTGCCCACGCAGCGCAGATGCTTTGTGGTCATGGAGGTTCCTCTGATGCGGAGCTGGAAGGATTCCAGGGGAAGAAGGAGCAAAGCAACCCAAAACAGCCAAACCTCACCGCCCCAATCAGCGGAAAATGGTGAAAATTGAACCCAAAAACCGTAAATTCGACACGAAATCCAAAGCCACGGGGATTAAAGTGAAGGTTCTGGCTACTCAGTGCGATCTGTGGGGTGGACGTGAGTAGGAATGACCCCATCAACACAAAGCCACGTGGGTTACCCCAGTGGGGATGCTCCTCNCCCAGAGCTGAACACAGCACTCGAGGTGCGGCCGCACCAGAGCTGAGTACAGGGGGATGATCCCCTCCCTGCTCTGCTGGCTGCACTATTGCTAATGCAGGCCAGGCTGCCATTGGCCTTCCTGGCCACCTGGGCACACTGTGGGCTCACGTTCAGCCGAGCATCAACCACCACCCCCAGGTCCTTTTCCTCTACACAGTCTTCAAGCCAATCTGCCCCAAGCCTGTAGCATTGCATGGGGTTATTGTGGCCAAAGTGCAGGACCCGGCACTTGGCCTTGTTGAACCTCATCCCATTGGCCTCAGCCCAGCTCTCCAGCCTGTCCAGATCCCTCTGCAGGGCCTCCCTGCCCTCAGGCAGATGTCCCCACCAGAAGAAAACCCGCTGGAAAAACCCCTCACCAGTTTATTTTTATCCTTCAGACCTTCACAGCGGGGTGGACACGGCTAAAACTCCAACGTTTTCACGTTTTGCAAGCAGACCTTTCTTCTCCTTGGACGTTTTGGGTGGAGGTCTCTCCTTTCAAGACTTCTTCATCAAGAAGTTGTGTCTTTTCTTTGCAAACTGACCTCGCTAGCAGCACAACGTCTTCCAAGGAAAGGTTTTTTGGGGAAGGAGGAGGTCCCAGCCATGCTCTGACCCCACAGTTCCTCTTTCCGGATGGAACAAACAAGGACTGACGAATTACAAAGGCAGAAAGCCCAAGGATTGACACGAAGCACCCAAGCAGGCATGGAGGCACAGCTCTCCCCAGCACTGCTTCCTCCAGGAAACATCCATCAGGCTGCTGGGGAGCGATGGACCCCCTGAAATTAATTCAGAGGGCTTGCTGGAGGCAGGGCCCATTTTACACAGCCATGAATGATCCCTCTGGCTCATCTGTCTCAAAGGAACAGATAAACGCTCCCGTTTTTCCCTTTCTCAACCCATTTTCTGTTTGATCCCTGGGCTGGAGGTTCCTTCACCAGGAAAAAAAAAGCAAACATCTCATTGCTCCAGCCTCGTGCTTTTAGCTTCAGTGAAACACAGCTCTATGCTGGGGAGCTGATATTTTGGGGGAAAAAATCAAAAAAACATGCAACACCTCCTCCCTTTCTTCCACTCTTTGTAAAGTCCACGAGCACCTGGAGTTTAACACGCCCTTAATGGATTCAAGGCTGCACTGTAAATAACTTTGCCTTGCACCGTAAGTAACGTTCCCTTGCACAAACCACCACCAAACAAACACTGGCACCTTTGTTCTTGGGGCTGCTGTGACCTGGGTGCGTTAAACCCAGCGCTGGGGGCTCCCTGCAGCCCCTCCCTGCCAGGCTGGGGTGGTTTCCAGCACCTCTGCGAGGAAATGGGTTTCCCCATCAGCTCCTGCCCTTCCCTGGCCAGCTCCTGCCCTTCCTTCCCCGGCCAGCTCCTGCCCTTCTTCCTTCCCCGGCCAGCTCCTGCCCTTCTTCCTTCCCTGGCCAGCTCCTGCCCTTCTTCCTTCCCTGGCCAGCTTCTCCCTTCCCTCAGCTTGCACAGGGTTTGCTTGCTGTGTGCAGGAGCTGTGATATCACAACGATCCCCAACGAGGAGGAGGATGAAGAGGACGACATCAACCGAGGAGGAAGAGGAAGAGGAGGAAGACAACATCCCCCAAGGACGTGGTTTCCGCACCAGCACGCACGGCAGCCCACATGCCCTGGTTTCATGGAAGAACCAGCAAAGCAGGCAGCAGCTTGGGGTTGCAGCAGTTCTTCCCCCTGCTCCCTGCCGGGCCCACCAGCATCGGGGCTGCCTGCAGGAGGGGAAGCTACAAGCCCCAGGGCGATCCAAGCCGGCGCGACGCAGCTTTGGGCTGGCTGCACGTCCTCCTGCAGGCAGGGAACTGGGTTGGAAGCACTTCCCCAGGCGAGGTGGTTGGATTTTAAAAGCTCTTTTGAAGCGGAGCTGTAGGTCGAGATGAATCCCCAACTCCCTGGAATAATTCCTGATGTGATCCAGCAAGGCATTAATCCCTCGCTTTTACTCATCAAAGCCGGTTGGAGCGGAATTCTGAAGTGGTCTCAAACTGCTTTTTACTGCCCTGACACAAAACCCTGTGTTTTTTAAAGCACAGAGGTGCTTCCTGATCCCGTTAGCATCTCACCAATGGCGGAAGACGGATTCCAACGGTGGAAGACGGATTCCAACGGTGGAAGACGGATTCCAACGGTGGAAGATCCAACCTCATGCTCTGGGATCTCCATTAGGACGACAGCTGCCCATCGGCGGTCGCTTCCGACCCGGTGTGGACGGCTCCATCTCTCCATGCTGTGCCATGGCCAGGCAACACCTAAACCTGGCTTTTCTCCCTAAAACGAGGCTTCATTCTCCTGCTGGAGCTCTCCGTGACGTCCAACCCGCTGGCAGCTCTCCCAGGTTAAACATCACCCATCCATTCACCTTGCGTTGAGGTCCCGGCCCGTCCCCGATGCGCCTCGATGGAATCCCCACGGCGGGGCTGGTGACACAACGATGCCATCTACCAGCAGCAAGATCGATTCTTACCTTTAGCATCACCCCGACTCACCAAAAACACACATTTAAGCACAAAAATCCCGTTGCTCAGTGCTCACGGAGGGGATCTGCTGTGGCTGCGTGCTGGCAGAAACGCAGAAATTCCATCCCTGGGAGGGACTGAGATCCAGCTCCTGCAGTCCCACAGCATCCTCCAGTGGCTTAAGGCAATTAGCCTTTTAATTAGGGTGGAGAAACAATCCCTACATTACCAGTCGCGGCGTGAAGAATCCTAAAAAGAAATTAAACACTCCTGGAAAACCAAACCCTGCGCTGTTGCCGAGCCCTTTTTGTCAGCATCTCATATAAAAGCACAGACTTTGCACACAGGAAGCCTGGGAAATAAACAAACGGGATTTCACACGTTTTATTAGGCAAAAAAAAGCGGATTCTGGGAAACAACGCGCGACAAAGAGCATCCTCAAAGGCAGCACTCTGCCCACCTCCCCGTTTTCATTTCAAGGACCGCACAAACCCCAATTTTGAATGATTTCACCCCGAACCACGTGGCCCAGACGTCATTGTAAGCAAGCGGCTCGTCTCTAGTCGCTAGAGCTTAATTAACGTCACAAATTACCGAGCCCATCAGCGCTGCTGAGGGATTTGCTGGCGGCGTGTGGCCGTTCTCCCTGGCAGGGTTACTGCCCGAAAACGGAGCACGGCCGAAGGAAGGAGCCAATGCTCCTGTTTTTAATCCTCTTTAATAGAGGATTACGGGGTACGCCGGGCTGCTGCAGGACGACGGGAGGGAGGGAGGAGCGGTGGGCAGACAGCACCGGGACCCCCAGCACCGGGACCCCCAGCACCGGGATCTGGGGACGTCCAAGGAGGTTTAGGTCCATCCCGAACCCAAGGTGAGCTCCAGCTCTGCCATGGCAGCGGGCCTGGAGGCGAGGTTCCACCCTCACCCGGGGACGGGCGCTCAGCCTCCCCACTGGG
>WBMW01004311.1:5120-19169 GCA_013396635.1 Penelope pileata | reverse complement strand
CAAAACAGTCTCTTACACCTTCGGAGCTGCAAGTACTGACTGCTGGCTCAAATACTATATATGTTAACGCTGCATTTGAGTCCAACAGCACTGGAATACAGTAATAAAACAAAAGCTGTAAAAGAATTTGTAAATTCCAAGTTTTCATGCTGAATGTGTATGCATTAGACCTGTGAATAACTGTTAATAAAAATGTTTCTTAGATTTCAAGAACATTTATTACGTATCAGCTGTCAAGTATTTTTCAGCGAAGTTATTTTTCTATACTAAAAAGAACATATTTTTGATTTTCCCCTCCTTCTCTTCACTTCCCTAATGGAGAAAAGAAATATTGTAAATATATTGCTATATATAGCAATTAACGTTATGAGAATTGCAAGTGGTTTTTGTTTTGTTTTGTTAGAAAAAATAAATCAGCAATTGGTTCTATTAAAATTCTTCTGATCACTTCGAATTTTCAAACTGTTTTAGACAAGTAAGAAAGCAGTACTTCTTAAGAAAAATAATATCACTCTACTGTTCAAATTTAGCTCTTTAGGTAGTGAGTTCAACTAACTTTTATTAAAAAGGAGAACATCTCTCCTTTAAAGTATCCATCTGCTATAGTGTTTTATCATAGTACTCCTTTCACAGGACATGTTATCAAAGATCTCCAAAAGAAGAATACTATGGATAATAAGCGAGAACAAATACTTCCTGTACCATCTCTATTCTTTACATGAATAGATGGAAAATGCAGATTACATAAATGTAAATTTTCCTAAGCATAAATTATACAATGCTATGTAGAGTATTTCTGAGGCTGCATGGCAGATATCCTCTTATTTTACAAAATTTAAATTTAAAAATAAACTGATGAAGTTATATACAATCGGAAACAATCCTGACAGAGAAATAAGCTTTTGGCATCTTTAGATTCTGCAGATCTATGCCAGGGGTCATTTGTGAATTATATTGCACAGATTTTTTTGTGCTAATCATTACTTTTCGCAAAGATAGCAGCACAACAGGCGATTGGAATGAAATATAATCAGATGACTTTGTTTATGGCCATAAGCAATGATAATTTGAATTTGTCAGAAATAAATGATTACTACAGCCTTAGTTCAGTAAGTTCAAAAATTGTTCTCTCAAGATTGTGGCTTACAATTGAGAAATGAAGGTTATAAGGACATACTTACAAAGGAGGAAAGAATAATAAGGTACAACTATCTCACTTATACAAAGTGGCTACCTTATTGCAGTAACATCATAACAAGAAGGAATCTCGAACTATTGTACTGGAAACGTGTTGATTGTGTAGGTTGGTATGGTTTTATCCTGAGAGTATTAATAATGGTAGCTATTAGGCTATAGAATCATAGAAGAGATAGAAGAAAATATTTCACAGTGTTTGAAATATAGGTAAAAGCAATGCAGAGATAGAAAAGCAGAATGGGAGTTGAGGTTGGGACAGAGATGTGATCACTGGGAGATTTGATGAATATTTGATGAATTCAGAAAGATTGATAAGCACTGTCGGTGAATATCCTTACAGAAAAGTCAGGAGGAACACAAAATATTAATGATCTGAAAATAAAAATGAAATAAAATAAAAATAAGAATACATAAAAAGTATCTGGAGCTCTCTGTTGGCAGAAGAAAAGTAAGCAGATCTAGAGAACAGCACACAGTCAAGGGCAAGAAAACATCCATGAGCCTACTGCCTACTTTAGTTATGTCAGAGTCCTGAAAACCCATGGTTTCAGAGGCTGCTGCTAATGAGGCAAGAGTCGGGTCTACACAGCTGTCATTACACAGGCAAGGGAGAGGAGCAGAAGCAGTAAGAACAGCAAGATGTTATTCCAGTACTGTCATTTTAGCTTACTGTCTTAGCCAATATCTCTCTCATGGTTAGAGTGAAAAAGCGATTTTTTATGTACAACTCTTAGGAAATTTGGAGCCCCTATTATACTCATCCTCAAAACACAGTGAAACCCTGTTATTTGACTAATGACACCTCAGGCTATGGTAAAAACATTTTAGAACTAATGCTTATGAAAAGAGCTAGAAAAACAATTGTTCAAATTTTCAGAAATGACTACCAAATCTCAGTATCACAGATTTTGGATTTCCAGGTTGAAACAGTGGACTCCAGCCTCCCTGGTTTGGTTTGGTTTGGTTTGTTTTTTTAAAGACTTAGGGAAGATAAACATCTCTAAAAATGAATTCCAGCATCAAAATACGCTTCTGGAAAGATCAGCTCAAAATATAATATTATTGTACTCCTCATGAAACCTTATTGGTCATAAATATTTTCTGTCATTCTACATTTCAAAATTTTTTAAAAAATATTGAAACAGCTCTGAAAAAGTACATCTTATATGTGGAACCAAGCATGTAACTTTATTAGTCCAAATAATATCTTAATGATCTAAACAAAATACAAGAAAAAATTACTCTGATAGTAACATATATTTAAAAAAGACCAATTGCTTCTTATTATCATTAAAAATTCTGTTAAAACAGATACACGCAATTTTTTGAGTATCAGTCCCTTTCTCTTATGTTCATTCATATGAGTTGTTACAAAGACTTGTCAAAATCGTAAGTTCTTCACTGGGAGTAGTATGACATTGAAGATGAGGGGTTCTACCCCTTTGGGTCTGTTTTGGTGCTTGGTTACAAAATTTCCAAACAGTCTGTTGTTAAAGTGAGTTTGTTTTTGTTTTGTTTTGTATTGTTTTGTTTTCCTGAGATATCTCAGTGCTGAGAGGAGATTAAAATGTTATTTGGGAAGACATAAGATTTCAACATCATTGAGAGCCACGATGACCAGAGTAGCAAGTTGATACCAACAATGAGTTATAGAAGACTTGTTTTGTGGGCTTTATAGTATCTTCAGCATCTAATCCGTATTCCATATTTACTGGAACTACATAAGGACTTGTTTAAACTCGGGGAAAGAACTGCAAGAAAAATACATCTAAATCTAGAGTTGCACTGAATTGTATAATTTCTCCATTTTCTTCACTTGGTATAATTGTTCACTCATGCTCATGTGAAGAAAGTCTATATTAAAAGACAACAGAAAAGATTTGTCAGAGTGAGAAATTAAAAAGGTGAAATAACATAACCTATTCAGCGGAAGTGCGTTTTCTGAAAGATATGAATAGTTAGAGATAATGGGAGTGATCTGGGAGAGTGCGTGTCATTACCAGAAATAACGGGAGATATTAAAGACAGGAAAAATACTACATTTGAGAAAAACTACTTGTCAGTGATAGATTTCAAATTATGTAACCACTTCCCAAGAGAAATGTTCAAACTCTGTCACTTGAGACAGTTGTAATGAGAATGAGTAACGCACGAGATAAGAGTGTAAGCAGCAGTACTGTGTCTGTCCCCAGGGTTTGAAGTACATGAGCTGATAGACCTTTTCTATCTCTAATACTTCAATTTATAGTCAAGTGAGAAGAAAAAAGTGAACCAAATCCGGATGACAGATATTTCTGATTTGGGTGCAAAATTTATGCTCTGGTTACAAAGACTTTTTTTTCTGGAAAAACGAAAAATTAACCATGTTGTAGCCACAGGTAAAAAGAGTTAGTTCATACAGAGAGATTAGAAAATGAGTCAAAGAAGATTAAAAGTTCTCCATTATCCAGGATAAATAGATAAACATTGTTACCTTCTGTATTGGCATAAAGGAAGGCAACACATAAAGATGTTCAGATGATCCAGAATACACATCTAAGGTTTGGCATACAAATAAAAGAGACAATGTTAAGCATGAGATCCTAGTTTGTTCACATTCACCTTGTTTCACTTAAGAAGAAATAGATGAAAGTATCCGACTCAAAGTTTTAATTACGCTTTTAATTATTTTTAAATTTGTGTTATAAATTTAAACATTCCCTATAGTACTTATTTCCATGTCTTTACAGGACACACTTTTAGGCATATAATGACAACATTTATTATAATTAACATACTTAGTAACTAGAAGAAAAAGTCCATGACACAAAGAATGGAAAACAACAGTGAAAGATACAAATGTGAATTTTGTTTAGTATTTAGATAAAATGCAAAAGATATTTACATTAAAATAATTTTGCAATACTCACAGCTACGTTAATAGGACATCAAGGTGTTGCACTTGAGTCGGAGCAAACCCAGATATATGTACAGATTGGGAGAATTCCTTGGGAGCAGCCCTGCTGAAAAGGACTTGAGGATCCTGGTAGATGAAAAACTTAACATGAGCCAGCAGAGTGCTCTTGCAGCCTGGAAGGCCAACAGTATTGTGGGCTGCATCAAAAGAAGGGTGATCATTAAGGAGGGAGAGGTGGTTGTCCCTCTCTATTCTGCCCTTGTGAGGCCCCATCTGGAGTACTGCATCCAGGTCTGGGACCATTAGCACAGGAAAGACGTGGAACTGTTGGAGAGGGTGCAGAGGAGGGCCACAAAGATGATCAGAGGGCTGGAGCACTTCCGCTACAAGGACAGGCTGAGGGAACTGGGCTTGGTCAGCCTGGAGAAGAGAAGGCTGTGGGGACAAAATCATTGCAGGAGGAAATCAACTTTTTACAAGAGTCAATAGTAATAGGACAAAGGGGAACAGTTTTAAACTGAAAGAGAGATTTAAATTAGCTGTCAGGGACATTTTTCACTTTCATTTTTCAGAAAAGATATGGGAATAATAAAGATGCAGGATAATATTTTGATGACTGCTGTTTGACTTAGAGGTAATTAGAGGTATACCCCAAGCTAGTGTCACTGAATTGAGGGGCTAAAAGTAAGTTGCATTTCAAATTACTTCTCCAAAACAACTTGTAAATACATTGAATTTTGATGACAGCGATCACCAACTCAACCAGTTACAGAGGCAAACACTCCACAAAACATGCTTTTCGTCTGCTACGTACGTCTAAGATGAGAAGAAACTTCTACAAAAGTGAGACATTTCTTTCACTGAGTGCCCGGAGATGTGTTACTATCACAAATTATGCAGTGCCTTATCTCATACAGTTTTTTCTATCATTTACAGGCTAGAAGAAAAAAATTCGTGAAACTGCTTTCAAAGTACTATTCAGAGGTGCTTTTCAAAATGAGGTCCCAACACTTGTTTTTTTGTTTTTGTTTTTTTAACTAAAATTACATGCAAACATTTGCTTGCATTTAGACATGAAGGGCAAACTCCATAGGTGTAATGAAACACGCAATATTGACTTCAAATGGATTCCCATGTTTCTAAAATGATGTACTTGTGACCATGAAGAAGTTCATCTGGGGTAAGGAAGGTGTTAAATGAAAATGTCCTAGTAACTGAAATTGTACTTATTTTATGTGACATAACCAGTATGGCACAGGACAGGAATCCTCTCATTCAAATTGATGTGACAATAAAACTTATATTTTTAAACAAAGCTGACACAGTAAAGCAGGAAACCTTGCATGCTTTCACTGATATTTTTATACTTTAAGATACTAGGAAATAAGTCGCTTGATGTTGAATTTAGTTTTCTCTCATTAGATTCTGATTTGTCTCTTAAATTATATATGTGTGTATTAGTTTTCTTGAACACATAGAAAAATATGCTTAAAGAAAATTTTCTGGTTCCTAGAAGGAGACTAAATAAATATTTTCTGTGCAACTTACAGAACTAGGATTGTTGTGACTGAAAAGATAGTTTTAACACTTGTATGTGCATACACTAATATGAAACAGAATTGTAAATAATAACATGTAAGAAAGAGATTACATGTAAGTCAATAAGATACTCTTTAGCTATTAAAGAATGTGAGTGGTCTTATTGCCTAGGTAAAGCTGGATGCATCCAGTTTGTAGCCTGTAAGATTTAGCAGGAAATTCAGAAATGTTTTTCCTTCAAAACACTGGTACTGTGAGCTGCAGGCTCTTGTCAGCTATGGAAGAAAGTATTAATGCAGTATGGGGTAAAAGGACAAGTGTGGTCAAGTGAGCTTTACCCTCACGGTTGAGCTAGAGGATCTTGTAGGTCCTTTCCAACCTAGTGTTTCCATGATTCTGTGATTTTATCACTTTAGAATAAGTGAATACTAAAAAGAACTTCACTCCACTCTTTAGTTTAATTATCCACATAATATTTGATATGACCAAGCAACTTCGTTGGTACTCTGAGGATTACATGATTAGAGAACTTAATGAAAAGGAAAATTTTCTTGATGGCTATCTGATGGTTCTTAATTGTACTTGTTAATTAGGTTAGTAGTATTTGATTTGGGGTACAATTTGATCTATTGCACCTTTAGTTTCATATGTTGCTGAAGTGCACTTTGTGTGAGAGAGTACATTCTAATATTAAAAGTCTGCATTGAAATAATCCTTCAGTAGAGTGAATACATGAAGAAATTAAAAGGCATGCTATTTATATTTAGTAAGCTTATCTTTTTTTTTTAAAGTATATATTTTTACAGACCTATTATTTGTGAAACAGAATATCTAGTAATCAGCAATTGCAGAGCTCTTTGCTCCCTGTCAATTATTTAAAATTAGAAACCACGAGAGCAGTACAATCTATTTGTTCATTTGTTCACCTACCAAATCATAGTGTGTTTTCTCACACACCGATACTCCTGTGCCTGATCAAATATCACACTATTACAAATATTCTAGTCTCAGGCTTTCAATCTGTCCTGTATCCTAGTCTCCCAGGTGCTGGGACCTAGGCATATGAGACCAAAGGACACAGTCCCACTCCAGCTGCAGGTATACACCACCTCATTCCAGCACACGTAGCTGGCCAAAACTCTCCTGGCTCCCCAGTGGGGAGCCCTCAAATACAGGAAAGACGTTGAATAATTGGAGGAGTCCCACTGAGGTGGTGATGGGCTGGAGCACTTGCTCCTAACTGAGAAGCTGGATAAGCTGATCTTGTTCAGCCTGGAACAGAGGATCTAACAGCAGCACCAAGTGCCTATGCAGAGCTCACAGCTGGTCAGAGGAAGCACAGAGCTGGTCTCTAGGCACAGACATGTAGACCAGGAATGTAAGAGACAAAAGGATTAAACTGAAATAGGAGAGGCTCAAACTGGATATAAGAAGTTTTTGTGTTGTGGTTGGTTTTGTTTTCTTTTTTCCCTGTGAGGACAGTCAGACAGTGGCACAGGTTGTCCATTGCATTTTTCCACCTGTGAAGGGAGGGAGGGGTTACTGGATTAGCAAATCTCCCAGTTGATCAAGGAGAAACAACACTCAATGTCTGTACATAAGAGGAAAAAATATCAACTTTAAGAGGACATTTCAATAAAACACTATCCTATATGTGTTGGCCCTCCCACAATTACATCTACCTAAGATGTGTGGTTTTATAGGAAATTTAAAAAAGTCTAGCATTACTTAACAGCTGAAAGAGAAGGAGAAGGAGAAAGAAAGAGAAAGAGAAAGAAAAAGAAAAAAGGGGATCACCAGCCCTGGATCCAAGGTTGGGCCTGCTGACAGGGGTGCTCGCATGGTGTAGAATGAAGAAGAGGGGAGGTGATTGGCCTTCTAGCTCCTATTTATAGTGACAAGTAAAAAGGAAGGGATGGTCTTCCGTAGCTCCTATTTATAGTTGTACTTGGCTCCTGTTCAAGGATTGGTTGAGACACTGGAAACCAGATCAAAGGAGGTGACTGACACCAGGCCCCCTACCGTGACTTGACCATTTTTCGGGCATTGTTGTGGACTCTTCCAGGAGTGGCTGAGACATCAGTCAAATTAAGGGAAGGGACACCCAGCTCCTCCTAGTGGCTTGCCTCTCCAGGCATTTTCCAGGTTCACGTGAACAGTCACACCCATAGAGGATGTGCAGTGTCCATCCTTGGAGAATTTCAAGTGCTGACTCATAGCCACCTGATAAACCTCACCTGTTCTCCTGGGTGACCCTGCTGTGAAAAGGAAATTGGACTTGAGTTCCCATAAGATCCTTCCCAATAAGAATTATCCAGTGATTATAAAAATTTTGTTCAGTCAGGCCACTGTTTATCTAAGTTCCTTCACTCTCTCAAATCCATGTCCCTGGAATTTCATTCAGCTTAATTATAACTCTAAAGAAAAGCCAGACTATATCTTTCTCCTTAGAAAGTGAGGAGTATTTCCAGAAATTTTGTTTGAATTCACTTTACAGGCATGTAATATACATCATTATTTGCTTTCCAAAAAACTTTGAAGACTTCACAGCTTCTAAGGAGCTTGCATTCATCTGTGAAGGTTCAGAGTAAGCTGTTTAACTTATCAATATAGATCCTTAGACACTGAAAGTGGAAATCTAGTAAAATAAGAATTCTTATGTGTTTTTTGAAGCATAATACCTCCTTAATATATGAAAGTTCCCAGATGTTATGTTTTTCTTATGCCTCTGATTAATAATTTTGTCCCTGGTACTGAAGATCACAGGTTTCTGGCAATTTTATGTAGCAACATCCTTGGGACTGTTTGTAGAATAACAGTTATGTCAAGGTGACTGAGTTATCAAGCAAAATTTCTAAAGTCACAGTGCTATCTCTAAAACAATATTTGCATTGAATGATGTTACTTGGTAAGAGCAAGAGAAGAAGAATCAAGATTTATCCAACAGCCTGAACAAATGCCCTCCCAGCTGACACAGTTGTGCCAATGAAAGTGATTGCTTACAGAAGAATAGCGTTTCATTTTCTTCAGGCAAAACTCAGCCAAAGTTCTCTACACAGAGTATAATGCTGGCTGCAATTTTTCTGCCTGCTCTTATCTGAAGCATGTTGCAAGGTATAAATATGAGCTAAGCTCCGTACAGATCAGTGGTGGCAATAATTTCTAGCAGGACATTGAAGGCAAGTAGCTAGAATAGTAATGTATTGTCATGACTTGGTCCAGAAGAAACCATCCTTGGCCTTATTAAAGTTCAACGTTAATGTGTTAACAATTCCTTTGTCTAGAGATATGAAAAGGTTTTTTTTTTTTTTTTTTTTGATTTGTTTTTCAGAATCTTCTCCCAGTTGTGTGGTAGGATTTTTTGTTGTTCCATGATTTGTTTTATTACTTCAAAAGCTGCAGAGAAAGACTACCAATTCAATTTGAGTCTGAACCATCTCTGTAGTCGTTTCACATTGCAAAAAGGAAAAAAAAGAAAAAAAAAAAACCTTAAACAATCAGAAGATAACCCTCTTACTTCTGCCTGGCTCACCTCACTTAACTCCTAAACCTCAAGTGTGTTACTATCAAGAAAAGAATTTTTTAAAGTTGTAAATTGACTTCTGATGTTATCACTTGACTAAATTCCCATGCTGATATCACTGTATGAAAATCAATTCATCTGTGTCATCTTGGATTCATTTGTAATTTATTTTCTAAGATTAGATATTGCTTCCAAAATGTCTAATCCCAAGATTGTTTTAATGATTCCTTGCTTATCTATTTGTAACACGGGAAAATTTTGTCAAATGGTTTGCTACATATCAGATGAAAAAAAACTTATGTATTTTTCCCCTTTGAAAGAGCATTTGAAGGCAAACAGCAAAGGTCCTTGACAGATATGCTCAAAAAAGCCTTGGAGAAGGAATTCAAGGGGTAGTTTTAGTCCTGTAGTTTTAGTCTGTTATTTTGTGATTTTGTGAAATATCCAATACTAGTTTATACCTGAAGGAACTAGTTATTCATCAAGGGAAAAATAATACGAAAAGATGTGAGATACTAGGACGTGAGATAAGAGACACAAAAATTGGTTCAGAACAATGAAAAATTCAAGTTGAGAGAAAGTTAAGTAACCCTCTAAGTGTAGTGCTTATGTTTGTAACTTTGCCAAACTCCCTTGGACCCTTAAAACACAGGTCTATTTTAAGCACACATTAAATAGTACTAGTCTTAGGAGCTGGAACAGTATTACTTGCTGCACAGGAATGTTATGTATAATTACCAGCAGGAAGATTTGCATGCACAGTTAGATCCTCAAGCAAAAATGTTTTACAGATTGCAATTACCAACTGGACTCACTGAATTTGTTTTTAGCTATTTCAAAGAAACATGTGACTACTTGCAAATTCATGTTGAGTGCTGAAATGTTTTAACCTGAAAAAAAGAAGGGTGAAAGTCTGAAAAAGAAAAAATATCTATTTTTGACATGTAGGTTATTTATTTTGAAATGTAGTTCTGCAAAACATTTCCTCTGATTAATCTGAAAGAAAACAAATCAAAATCAAAACCAACCATACTGGGTTTCAATCATTAAAAAAAAAAAAAGAAGAAGAAGAAGAGGAAAAGTTACTTTGCTCAGCCTAAGTATTTTAATTAGCCAAGGAATTGAAAAAATATGTAACTGAACAGCTGTAACATAGGTTCTTTGTCTCATCTTTTTACTCACTTTCTAGAGTATCTTCTGCTTCATGTGGTGAAGCACACGATGGAGCACATAGCAAAGATACACTGTGCGCTTCCATCTTCCAGTTATTTGAGAAAGAATGTAAAATTCAGTGGGATGAAAATTTCTCAACAATTATGTTCAGGAAAGGTGACCCAAAGAAAAGCAAAATTGAAGCAGAGCCCTAGTTATTATCCAAAGCGAACATATGCAGGTGTTTAAAAGGCCTTTTCAATGGAGATATACAGAAGAAGGTAAGAGAGCAATGCAAATGATTAGAGCAGTGAAACGATATCATCTCGGCACAGACAAACGAAAACTATTTTAGTGACAGTTGCTGGGTGAAGCTGAGGGATGCAATAACAGAAGCAAAAGGTTATACAGTAAGTGGATGCAGTAGTCAAGGTGACAAAATTTGATATGACGNAGAAAAAAGAAAAGAAAAGAAATGCAGATGGGAGGGAGGACTCAGTCAGTCAGTCAGTCATGGAAACCTTTGGCCTGTATATATCTGTTCAATTACTTATAAAAGCTTCACAGGTGGTTAGAATCCTGGTCAGCCTCATAAAAAGCTTTTTATTCACTGCTTGGTGAACTACTTCTAAAAAGCCTGAATGCTATGAGAATTAATGATTGTTGAAAGAACTGGCTTGGAGTACATTTGATAGACAGAAAATCTATTCCTACTAGAAACTTGCATCCAGACAATCTTCTGTTACAGGTCTTAGAGAACTGCATGAAATTCCCTCCTAGAAACAGTCCTGTGCTACTCCTCAGCACACTCTATGCAGCTAACCAGAAAGATAAGAGAATTACCATCATAATCAGTGGTGAATTCTTTTCATATCATTTCTCAGAAAAAAAATCCCTCTCCTCCATAAGAAAACTGTAACCTAAACATAAAAGTTAATCCAAGTAGATGGGACATTTAATATGCTTTCTATAACAGCAAATATGCAGTGAATATCTTCCTAATTTGTCTTTGATAGTAGCATCATACAATTTTTCAATAATCTCAAAAGAACAAGATTTGAGCTAAAGGTATGTCTGTCTTAGGAACATACGTAAGAATGAAGGATTGGGTGAGATCTGGTCTAGAACACCTGTTATTACTGTTTATACTTGTTCTGAATTCACTGACTGCCTGAAGTGACTATGACACCCTCAGGGAGACCCCTCAAGAAGTAAAACTTTCAATAGAATAATTTCAGAATGTCCTTAGTCAAGAAAAATAAAAAAGAAACATTGGAATGTAAAGCAAATGTTGCTGATATCATTACTTCAACACCATTGATGAGAAATGACTCATCCATGCTATTAGGAAGGAATCTCAAATCAACTTTCAGTAAAATATCAGCTCCTAAATGCTATTGTGGACTCATGTCTATGATCAAGAAATTTTACTTTTCAAGAAAGGTTGACTTTTTCATGAACTTACACTATTAGTGCTTCCTTATAGAATCATAGAATTATAGAATGGTTCAGGTTGGAAGGGACCTTAGAGATCATCTTGTTCCAACCCCCCTGACATGGGCAAGGACACCTCCCACTAGACCATGTTGCCCAAAGCCCCATCCAGCCTGGCTTTGAATACTTCCAGGGAGGGGGCATCCACAACTTCTCTGGGCAACCTGTTCCAGTGTCTCACCACCCTCACTGTGAAGAACTTCCTCCTTATATCTAGTCTAAATCTACCCTCTTCCAGTTTATAACTGTTACCCCTTGTCCTGTCATTACCTATCCTTGGAAAAAGTCCCTCCCCAGCTTTCCTGTAGGCCCCCTTCAGGTACTGGAAGGCTGCTATCAGGTCCCCCCGCAGCCTTCTCTTCTCCAGGCTGAAGAGTCCTAACTCTCTCAGCCTGTCCTCGTAGGGCAGGTGCTCCAGCCCTCTGATCATCTTTGTGGCCCTCCTCTGGACCTGCTCCAACAGCTCCACATCCTTCTTGTGATGGGGGCTGCAGAACTGGACACAAGACTCCAGGTGAGGTCTCACGAGAGCAGAGTAGAAGGGCAGAATCACCTCACTCAACCTGCTGGCCACGCTTCTCTTGATGCAGCCCAGGATCCTGTTGGCCTTCTGGGCTGCAAGCGCACACTGCAGTGACTTATACGTCATTTGCTTTTGTCATTTTCCTGCTACCTTGGCTTTTTTCAGTTTGTTTCAGAAGATTCATTTCTGTCTTCACTCACCATGTTGGTCCAATTCTCAATGCAATTACCAGCCTCTTCATGTGTATATCTACCTTGTTTGTGCTGAAAGAGAGCTTTTGAACCCCTGGGTTCTTATGCCACCCTGAAGTGGTGCTTTCACTGTAGAAAAGAATATATACCTTCATGCCTGCTGTTTGTCCTGTTTCTCTCATCTTTCTCTTTAGTCTGAACTCTTTGCAACTCTATGAGACCTTCCTCATCCTCTTTTTCCTTTACCTATCTTATTTCTATTGCTGTCACTTCAGCAATATTCCTATTATTCCTGTTACTACATTTTAATAATACATTCCTATTATTGTGTTTCTTTACAGTAAAGTCTGCCTTGCTACATACAGAAAATCCATCAAGGTGCAACATAGGTTAAGGAAAAAACACCACTGCACATGGATTCTTGGTATGTGAACACCAAAAGCTTCTTGGGAAATAGAATAGCCCCGTGAAAATATCACAATGTTGCTAACCACATGACTAGTCTTGAGTACAAGAGGATTGGTAGAAAACTACGCATAATATAAGAAGATGAATATGATGTCCATGAGGACCGGTAAGAACTATACTTCTGGAGTGCCACTGCAGACATCCATCTGTTACAGAGTGAAGACGGTATCCTCCAGTGTCATTCTAGATCTTATTCTCTACATCCTTAAAACGGCACATCAAAACACAGTTCCTTGGTCCACCTCTGGTCACAGTGTGCCTCAGGAACCCCAAGTGCTCATACTCCATGATTTAGTTTGGACAAACATCAGTTAATTACACAGGTTTTGTAGGTGTTTAGATCAGATTATTGAAGCCTCTGACTGAACATTCCTGAAACTTAAAATAGACACAGGTTAAGCAGCACACATTTCAGTGCAACTGGAAATGAAACAGACACAGAAATTAAGCTTTCATATGAGGGATCCTCATCAAGGACCATAATATGAAATCCTCTACTGCATGAGACATTTGAAACGTCAAGGCAAAACTTCTTAAAGAAAGTCCATGGAAGGACAAAGGCTGAGGAAAGTTCAGTTTCAAAACAGCTTTCTTTCAGAAATTTTCAAGGAAATCTACATGCCTTTAATTGCTTATAATGGGACCTCTCCACAACTGCATAACCTAGTTCTCTGTTCCTACTGTGCTAAATTACTAGTTAATTTTTAGGTAATGTAGACGTGTTTTGTATTATCTTATTCCCTTCAGCAGGACTGTGACTATGAGTAATTCTATGATGAAATTTGTGGATTATTATTATTTCAATTTAATTATTACTTCCTGTTAAGATTTAACCCAGTAAACAGCTAAGCAACACAGCCATTCACTCACTTCCCCTACAGTGGGATGGGGGAGAGAATCGGAAAAAGGTAGAATTTGTAGATTGAGGGAAAGACAGTTTAATAGAACAGAAAAATACTGGAAAATAATAAGAATAATGAAGATATAACTGGTATAGCTATAGCTGTATAGATATAGATAGATTGTAGGTATAGACACACAAAACAAGTAATGCAGACAAAAAAAA
>WBMW01004310.1:0-25789 GCA_013396635.1 Penelope pileata | reverse complement strand
CCTCTCTGAAAGTTGGACCCCATTCTCCCCTAGAAGACCTGCTTTCTCAAAACAAGCTCCATGGTCCAAATAACCAAACCCCTGTCTATGACACCACTCCCTCAACCATTTATTGATTTTATCAATTCTTTCCTCCCTTTCCCTCCCCTTCCCTTTAACCGGGAGGATTGATGAAAAGATTACCTGCGCTCCCGAGCCCTTCACCATTGCTCCCAGTGCTTTGTAGTCCCTCTTAATATTCTTTGACATTGCTTACTGCTGTGTCACTGGTGCCTATGTGAAACAGTAGCAGCGGATAATAGTCCGTGAAGTGCAATTACATTCATTTTTAAATCCAAAATATACAAGAATATTCTCACACTGAGATTTAACTATTAACTCTGTCTATTAGCAACTGCCCTATTCAAAGAAAGCCATAGGACTAGGTTTTAAAAAAATGTATGGATCATTAAGTGCTTAAATTTCTTAGAAATTTCCTTGAGGTGTTATGGTTCAGCAAACTCACTCTCAACTGCCAAAATGCTTTCACAGAATCCTGCTCTTAATCAAAATGCAGGTAGAATTTTCATGTGTAAAAATTGCTTTGTTCTCTATATATTCTAAGCCACAATAATTTGTTTTGCAGTCAGTATACTTCTGAAAATTATGCCAAATTTTAACTACTAGAAATAGAGTAAACAATTATTTAAGCTTTCCCAGGAAAACAGAACACCTAACAAGATCCTGTCCATTCTCCTCCCACAGGAGGGTGAAAGAAGAATGAGCAGGAAACTCACATGGCTCCCTAACGATGTCATTGCAGTGAGGGAGGAGACATTAGTCGAGGGGATACATGGAGCTCCAAAGCTGAAGGAAAAAAGGCATATTCCATTCTCTTGGAGATAACTGTCAGGTCAAAGAGGTCAAGAACAAAGTTCTAACACTTAATACACAAAAGAAAAAGAACTATGGGCCCTGGGGAAAAGCTTCAACGGAACATACAACACCCCTCTGTAGCATTTATCATATCTTCTTTGACACTACATTCCCTCTTTCTTCAGTGGTGAGTGAAAGACAAGGTGAATTAACAGCAGGATTCCCTGATTTCTGTTCTAAACTGCACTGTTCTGCACTGGTTGTGGTGGAAGTCCAGGGAAACTAGCTGGCAAATCTGGTTAGATAAAATAGATGTGTTTTCACACCACCAAATTTCATACTGCATAGTATCGAAAGTGTAAGCCAGACTTTAAGAAGATCAGGATGGAAGTATAGAGAGGGAATTACAGGCAGAAAAAAATTCTTTATCTAATAGCTTCAGAAAAGAAAATGATCTCTATTACTTCATGCAGCTTACCTGACAAATGCTGAAGTATGTCAATGGACTTCAATACCTTTTCCTCTCATCTAAAACAGTTTTTCAGAAATTTTACTCACTGAAAATTATTACATGTTAGTAAGTGCCAGTGTGCTCAGTATTAGTAGTGCAAAAAGGACTTGCGGATTTTAAGGTTTTGTCTTTTTAAAAGTTTTAAATTGTGGTAAAGGGCCTTGTAAATAGCCAATAGTTATTTACCTAAGAGCAGATCATGGAAAGTACTGTTACCATGTTAGTGAGATCTAGAAATAAAATATGGAAAGTTGTGAATTTCCCAAGATAACATAGATCTTACCATTCCAATAATTTGAGCAAAATAGAATATATGCACCATATATTTCTCATCTATGAACACAGAATAATCTAGACATAACAGGAGAGATTGTATAAAGCAGATTTGACGTGCAATTTTAAATAATAGCAGAAGGAATAGATAAAAGATTATATACCCCAATTTCAGTAGATATGAACATGATAAAATGTGGATATTTTATCATCAACATTAAAATTGCCATCCACAGGTTATCAGCATTAATTTGAACATAATGCCATGACACAATTGGTGTCTAACATCAGCAAGATCATTATGAAGATAGATTTTAGGCTAAGGGCATATTTAATTAGATTAGCTAGCTTCATTACTGACTGAGTTAGTATTTCTGCTTGCTCTGGCTAGCAAATGGCTTCAGAGTGTTGTTAACCAAACTTTTTTTTTTTTTTTTTTCCTTCCCCTCCCCCATGCTTTTAGGAAATGCTGCATTCATTTGTAAGCTCCCAGTACACATATTCTTTACCTTCTTAGGCACTAGAATCTGATTTCTAAATAGGACTGCTGGCAGCAATTGTGAAAAGGATGTAGAAAGATGTCTCAAAAGCAGGCTGTAATTTCATTAACAGTGATAATTTATTGCACAAAGAATACTCAATCTTTAGGAAAGATGATGATGACTTCTAGCTAGAAATTTCTATTTACTTTGCTGTTGCTTTCGGTCTATTTACTTACCTGAATATCTTCGTTTAGAAATGTGTGAATATTACTTAGAACATAGTGTTTTCATGCTACTCGAGACCACAGACCCACCTGATGCATAATCCTGCCTTCTGTAGTGGCAAGTTGCACATGTTATGAAAATGGACATGACATGAAAGACCTGTTGTAGACTCATCCTTGCTTTGACATTTCCTACCTGTTTCTGCTAGCTGTCAATTTTATCACTGAGGTCAATCTTCATCCACTATAGATAGTATTCCTTTATCGTGGAAAACTCAATGTGGATGCATCAAAACTGTAGCAGAAAAAGCCATAAGAATTTTTGAAAACACTGTCTTGAAATGTGAAGGCTATTCTAAATAATATCATTTGGGGTGGTAATTGGCCAATTTCTTGATCTTTTTTTTTTCTTTTTTCCTTTTTCCAAAGAGGAAACATCTGAAATAGAACAGCATGGGCAGAAAAAATCTGTTTTGTATTACAGAGCCATGCTCACCTATGGTTCTGTCAGCACTCCTTTGTAAGCCTTTTCATCCCCACGTTAGGAAAGCAAAGGTTAATGTATGATGTATTTTTCTAAACATGTTTCTGATCCTCCTAACACTGCCCTTTAAAATATGAAACAGACTCTCTGAAGCCATATAAATAATAGTTTACCAAAGACTTTCAGAAGGTGGTTGATATCCTTGCCTTTGGCAGTGTTTTCTTAACTGTGTCAAATGGAAACAAGAAAAATTGCTCTGTAAAGTAGGTGATTAAAATAAAAACAAAAGGAAAGGGTATCTGCCAGCCCCACCATCAAGTTTGTTCTGTGAACAAAAATAAAATTGATGGAAACTGAAACTGATAGGCAAGGGTGATAAACCATTCAAGTAATGCACTACAAATGTTAATGTACAAAATAATGCATTTATTATCATACATAAGTTTAAAAATTTTTTAGAGAAGATGTGCACTGTTCTTTCAGATGAAGGCTGGTTTGTATTTGAAATTTTCTCTTGACATTTACAGAGCTGTTAAGCACTACCAGAAAGCAATTATTGTTATTCAACCTTGTTCTGAACCTAGGGCATTGCAGCTATAATTTCTATCAGGAAGTGGTTCTAATCCACATTCTATTTTTGAGCAAGGTTTCTTACTTCTACTATTATAGATGCCAGCTTGATCAATGTCTTTAAATGAGAGAAGGTTTTAAAGCTATTTTTTAACACTATGATTCAGTAACTTAGTTCTGCCAAGAAGTTTTTCAGGTATGTGTATCAACAGATATTTTCTAGATTCCTAGCTGAGTAGAAATCAGTTGGAAAAAAACCTCTGAGTTGTAAAAGCATGGCAGAGATTGAAGTCTACTTTAAAAATATATATTGACTCATCTATAAAAATGCTAGCCACCTTGCTTGTGTACTTACCTCCCATAAAAAATTTCCCTTCAAATCAAATAAATCCACTAGCACAGGATCTTCAAAATAAGAGTCCCATCCCTGGCACACAATCTCAGATCTTTCTCAGACAAGAACGATTTTCTCCTTGCTTATGCTTCCTTTATGTTCCTGGCCTCAGTTGTGCTATCCCGGGATGTTCCATAATGAAATTACAACAGGATCCAGCTCTGTTGTACTGTGTGCAGGCGTTCTATATTTTCTGTCTGTTTCTCTCCATCCAACTCAATTGGAGTAAATTTAGTTATTTTTCACCAAGGTGAGTCTGTTTTGCCCGTGATGGTAGTCAATATGTGATCTCCCTGTCTTTACCCGTTAGCTTTTGTATCTTATTTTTTCCCTGTATCTTGTTGAGGAGGGGGAGTGAGAGTGACTGAGTTTCTGTGTGCTTTGCTGGGAAGCCTCACAAGTAGTTAGGTTTAAGATGCCTATAGAAAAGGAGAGAGTATCTGAGGGTAAAAGAAGTGGTGAGAGGGCGAGCAGTCCAGAGGAGGGCTATATCCCACAGAGCTGCTGTGAGTTCTATGGATTGGCTGGGAGTAGAATGGTGATATTATTGCTTAGGAAATTTTGACATATATGGCACCAATGACTGAATTCATGACAGTGGTACCACTATGTACTATCACTGTCTGGTAAACTGGATTCACTCTTCCAATCAATTACGTGTAGAAAACAGTCAGACAACAGTAACCTTTCAGTAAATGTTTCCATGTTGGAAACCATGCTACTGAAGATCACTGTGAATAGATGAAAAAATTTGTCTCAAGGAGAAAGAAAAAAACAAACCTCAAAAACTGTGCTGACAACTACAGTTTCTATCAACTAACTTCTAAAGGATTTGATTCAGATGGATACATTTTGAAAGAAAATTTTAAAATATGAGCTTATTGCAACTACTTACGCATAACATATGTTACAGATCCAAATTTGCAATTTGCATTTCAGACTTTTTAGGACTGAGTAAATTACATCCAAAGTCATTAAAAGAATTAGCTGAGAAGTTTGTTGAACTGTTAATAAAAGAATTAAAACTGCAGTGGAGATCTGGAGATCTGTAAAAAAAATTCAGTATTATGCGAATTTTTGAATGATGACCTCAGAAACCAGAGACAGCTTAGTTTCATAGAAACGAAAGGAACAGTGGAAGGAGGTAGGAGTGTATAACTGAAAAATATTAATATTCTAATCAATATTGCTTAAAGAAGACTGAAACATGACAATCAGAGAGAGAGAGAGAGGGATGATGAGTGAGAAGAGAGGTGAGAGAGATGAGATAACCACTTAAATACTTATATGAAAGAGTGAGACCTGGATAGATTTGTTGCTTGTTCAATATCCTGCTGATCATCATTAAGAAATTCTAATCCACAGCACTGTTCAGTTAGCAAAGCCAAACTTTTTGTTTGGTTATCAGATTTTTAACAAAGCAAATACGTAAACAAACAAGTGATCATGGATTGGGAATTGAGTTTGTGTCAGTTTGATGTCAAATGATGCAACAGCAGCCATTCACAGTCAAAATATATGAAGTTCCTTGCAGGATCAGCTACCCAGACAAAAGTATTGTTGATAAACTTTTATGACTACTTGCGTTTTTTTAATGATAGGCCAGGGATGCTATAAAAATTCACCCAGATTTCTTGGTAAAATAAGCTCACCTGAACAATTTATATTTTAATACATTTAAATGAAAGCTCTTTGAATACAATCTTAACTTAAAAGCACAGTAGTATGGAATCTGTCATTGGAGAAGTCTAGACAACCATTTAAAAATTAGGCTCCAAAATGAAAGTTATATGTAAGAAAGGGTTGTTTGTAAGAAAGAGTCTGTTGCTAGAGTTTAGTGAAGGAACTGCAAAGGAATAGGCAGAACTAAGGTTTATTGTACTGTAAAAAGTGCAGAAATTGAAAAGGCAGATCAATAGCTCCAGTTACAGAAGAGAAAAGGAGCAGATATTGCCTCTCTTGTTGCAATAAAAAGAAGCTGGATTTTGGTAGCTAGATTTCTTCTTTTCCCTAGAAATCTCTGCAGCCTGGTATTTTTCCTTAAGTAGAAAAGTGAAAAGGGAAGTGAAAATAACAGCTACCCTCACTAAAACTGACAGTGAATTTGCAGCTTTGATTTGCAGAAGAGGAAGTTAATAGATAGAGCATACGGAAGACTGTCTTACGCATGTGTACAAATCGAGTAGCACAATCAACTGTAAAATGTCTAGACAGCTTTTCAACCTCATAAGCTTCAGGAATTTGATCTGAAAAGTAATAAGCATTTAATAAAAGTCCTGGATGATGCATCAGTAATATCCCTATACAGAGAATAAACATTTTAAGCTAAAAATTAGAAACCATTAAAAACTATAAGGCTGAGTGAAATTGTACTTATGAGTTGATCTGTTTGCTTAGAACTAATTTATCTTATTTGCCTGTTCATTAACTACTGATTATTAAAAAAAAGAAAAATTTCATAGTATTTCAGCATGGAAGTAAATAATCCCTTTAGATAATAACTTTCTATACAATTCAATGGAAGCTATTTCATGAATTAAACTTTAGAAAGTGAAATGTTTCAAATAATGTAAAAGTTTTGCTCAAATAAACATTTTCCATGTAGTCACAGGACAATAAGCAGTAGTTTTTAACAGTCTAATGAATCCTTCTGATTAGCATTTCACAAAGTTACCTTAGAAATGACTGCTATGTAAATCCATAATAGAACACAGATAATCAAATCCTTCTACCAACTTGTTTGAATCACTCTTTTAACAATGATCTGCAATAGAGCTTAAAATTGATTAAATTAAATCTGTACAGTGTCATACAGATTAATCACAACAATTACAAAGCTGTGACATAAAAAATACTAAAAAGGACCAATGAAGACTTGTATTCCCATGCCAAACTCATGAAGTTCAAGAAAGCCAAATGCAAGGTCCTGCAGCTGGGTCAGGGCAATCCCAAGCACAAATACAGGCTGGATGGAGAATGTCTTGAGAGTAGCCCTGAGGAGAAGGATTTGGGGGTGTCTGTTGACGAGAAACTCAACATGAGCCGGCAGTGTGCGCTTGCAGCCCAGAAGGCCAACCGGATCCTGGGCTGCATCAAGAGAAGTGTGGTCAGCAGGTCGAGGGAGGTGATTCTGCCCCTCTACTCAGCTCTCGTGAGACCTCACCTGGAGTATTGNATCCTTGCCCATGGCAGGGGGGTTGGAACAAGATGATCTCTAAGGTCCCTTCGAACCCAAACCATTCTATGATTCTATGATTTGTTAAGATAATATAATAACCAATTCATAATCTGGCAATAGCTTTCTATGGTAATAATAAAAAAAGCTAGATCAATCAGGAGCTCCATGTCAAGCTAATTTCTGCTAAAGTCAAATCCCACCCACAAATAGCTAGAATTCATTTACAGCAATGTCTTATGCAAGACAAACTACTTTGAGGGTTTTATTGCTTACTGGTATTAAAAAGATCTGGACCTAATATTTATATTAAAAGAGGCATTTGGGAAAAATTATTACTATAGCGAGCCACCCCCTCACATGTGTCCGTTGGTTAAGACAGAGTTTACATATGAGGACGAAAATGATGACCATCCTCAGATTGTCACCGAAGAGGTCCCATTTACAGCAACGGAATTAGCAAAATTGATAAAAGAATTTTAAAGATCTCTGAAAGAGACGGAGACAGAGTATGTGTGGAGAATGTCTCTGTTGGGGGGAGATGGAATTTTGTTGTCAGAGCAGGAAGCAGAAGGGTACTGGGGACCAGGTGTGTTTTTAACCACGAGTAATCACTGAGCCCCATGGTCATTGACTCAGAGAGCCGCATATTGGGCTGGAGTGCTGAACCCCTTGGAGAGGGGAGATCCCCTTGCCATAATGGGTACAGTGGATCAGTCAGTAGAAAATGTGCAAAAGGCAGCCTTCCTTCAAATGACATATGACCAGGGGCTTAAGCCCAGCCAAGGCTCCCTGATGATATTGCCCATAGATCCAGTGAGAATGACCCCCTTGATCCAGGGACTTCCTGGTTCCCTAAAGCCTATTGGAATACAGTTGAAAGGGAAGATTCAAAATCTACCTGAGGGAGAAAGAATTACCACCACTTTGGCAGGTATAATGACCTCTGACCACCAGCAGTCAGGAAAGAAAGTGTGGACATGGGGGGAGGTAGCCCAGGAACTGATTAATTTTGGGAGAAAATACGGTCCTGTTGGTGGATATTCCCAAAGAACTGAAACAAGGGCTGTACGGGCTGCAGAGCAAATTAGTGGCCGACGGCCATCAATTAGGGAAGGCCAGGGCTTGGAATCACCCTGTGGCAGAAACTCTGGGAGAGAAAGACTCTGAACTCAACAGGGACTGTGGCAGTTGGGGATCCAAAAAGGCATTCGCTGAGATCTAATGAATGGACTCTCGACCCCCAGATTGGAAAAATTTACAAAGAAATCGTTGGAGAGAAAAGTCACTTCTGTACCAATCCCTAGTGCTCCACCCCTGATAAACTTTGAGGAGGAGCCGATCAGTGAAAAGAAGGTGACAGGATACTAGATCCTCCATCCCCGAGAGGTGGGGGAGGGAATGGAGGGTGAATGTTTGTAAGACACCTCACCGTGAATGGAAAAGGAGATTTATTGATTACGGTTGCTGTGGGACCAAGGAAAAGGCCAATAACCTTTAAAATCAATACTGGGGCACAAATTACTGCATTAATGTGAACCAAAGCAGAACAGTGTGGAATCCCGATTAACAGATTCCACTGGAAGAAGGAGTTAAGATTTATCAATACATTAATGATATTCTTGTAGGAGGAGATCAGCTGACACCAGTAAAAACAATGCATGACAAAATAGTCAAGCACTTAGAAGAGCTGGGGTTGACCATTCCCCCTGATAAAATTCAGCTACCAGCTGCTGAGGTGAAATTTTTAGGTATCTGGTGGAAGGGTGGTATGGCCTGCATTCCACAAGATACCTTCTCAGCTTTAGACCAACTTAGAATGCTGGAAAGTAAAAAGGAATTACAGCATGCTTGGGTCTCTTGGTTTTTTGGAGAAAGCACATCCCTGATTTCTCCATTATTGCCCGGCCATTATATGATCTGCTGCAGAAGGGAGCCTCATGGGAATGGGTCCAGATTCATGAAGAGGCCCTGCAGCTCCTTATATTTGAGGCTACCACCCATCAGGCCTTGGGCCCAATCCACCCTTCCGACCCAGTACAGATAGAGTGGGGATTTGCTCAATCAGGATTATCTATATAACTCTGGCAGAAGGGTCCTGAAGGTCCTGTTAGACCTATTGGATGGATTCCATTCCTGCAGTTTTAAAGATGCAGAGAAACGATACTCTCAGCTGGAGAAAGGGCTGTTTGTTGTTAGTTTGGCCCTGCGGGAAGCTGAATGGACCATACGACAGCAGCCTATAGTACTGAGGGGTCCGTTTAAGGTTATCAAATCTGTGATGTCTGGCACCCCTCCCCCTGACGGGGTGGCACAGTGTTCCTCTGTTCGAAAGTGGTATGCCCAAATCGAACATTACTGTAATATCTTTACAGTTACAGAAGGTGCTCCTAAGATGCTTGCGATACAGGATGATATCCCCTCTACTATGGATGCTGACCTCCCTTCAGTCATTCAAGTTGCTCCCCCATATTCTGATCAGTTACAGAATGTCTGGTTCACAGATGCCTCTGCCAAACGCGAAGGTAAGCTGTGGAAATAACGGGCTGTTGCCCTACAGATAGGGACTGACTTCACGGTCATCACTGAGGGGGAGGGAGGTCCTCAGGTTGGAGAGTTAGTGGCTGTATGGAGTGTATTTCAGCACGAATCACTGTCCACTGAGCGTGTGTATATTTACACTGATTCATATGCGGTTTTCAAAGGCTGTACAGAGTGGCTCCCCTTTTGGGAGAAAAACGGCTGGGAGGTTAACCATATCCCAGCCTGGCAAAAGAATAAGTGGCAGGGGATTCTTGCTACTGCCAAACAAGGCCAATTTTCTGTTGCATGGGTTGCATCCCACCAGGAGAACGGGACCCCTGTGAGTCATTGGAACAACAATGCAGACGAACTTGCCAGGATTGCTCCATTGAAACAGGGGGAACCCGACAGTGACAATTAGGAGAGACTTTTGGAATGGTTGCATGTAAAGAGGGGGCATACCGGTGCTCTTAATCTTTATCATGAGGCCCAAGCCCGAGGCTGGCCTGTCACCAGGGAAAAATGCCGTACCTGCATTTCTGCTTGTGACCTGTGTCACACCTATTTGGATAGGCACCCCTTGCAGGAAGCCCCTCTCCGTTTAAGGGAGGGAAAGCACCTATGGGAAACATGGCAGATTGACTATATTGGCCCTTTCTGAAAATCTGAAGGCAAACAATACATGTTAGTAGGGGTGGAAATAGTCTCTGGCTTACTTACTACAAGCTGAATCCTTCCCTCAAGCAACAGGGGAAAACACTGTTAAAGCATTGTTCAGCATTCTTCCAAAACCCAATTCAATCCAATTGGACAATGGCTGTCATTTCACTTCAGGGGTGGTACAAGAATGGGCCAAAGAGGAAGGTGTTGATTGGGTCTTCCACAGTCCCTATTACCCTCAACCTAATGGCATTGTGGAATGATCCAATGGCCTCCTTAAGAAATTTCTGAACTTGGGAAAACCCAATTGGGCGACCCGAGTCTCTGATGCTGTCAAAAGAGTGAATGAACACTGGGGAACTAATGGCTGTCTCCAATTTAATGCTTTCTGTCCCAAGGGCCCATCACTGTTACCCATTGTTCCCAATCCAGATGTGGAGAAGCCATGTGAACCCTGCTATCTTCCTGGCCAACCTGTGTTGGTTGACTTGCCTAACGTGGGGCCTATTCCTCTAATGCTGATGGAATCCCTTACTAAATATGCTTGGAAGACTAAGGATGCTCAGGAAAAAGAATATGAAATCAATACTTGCTGGATCATTCCCTCATTTTAACCATGCAGACAAAGCCTAAACAGGCGAGTCGATGTCTTATTTTATCTTACAGAAGATCTCTGTGGGATCCTAACCAAATGCAGGAGGGCAGACAGCTGATTTTGATTTTGTGTTTTTGGTAATCGTCTTTGTTATATTTGTGAGCTTGGTTTGGGTTTGTAGAGCTAAATGTCAGTTTCAATGTTTTGGGGTATTGTATGGACTGCAACCCTTGGAGCAACCAGTTATCCCCTCAGAGACTTTGGGGATGATGGGAGTGGTATAAAGAACTCTTTTATCCAACTGGATGAGCAGGTAGCAAACTTTTATAACCTCACTGACTGTTGGGTCTGTGGGGGACAGATGGGTCTTGAAACTTGGCCCTGGGTTTCAATCCCTATTGCCCCTAAATGGCTAGCAAGTAACTACAGTGAAATTGACCACAGCACTCACTGGGGAGATGAGGATACATCCCCATGACCAATCCGATACCCCATTATTGGAAGTTATTGTCTCAATCGAACTCAGGCAGGTGGTATTTATGTCGGGACTAGTAATTGCACCCGGGTTTATCGTAAAATGGGTTACAGAACGGGATCCTGAAGGGGAAGTCGCATCAATTATCAGTGGGGGTGGTACAATCATTCAGGAAGGGGGGTTTCCCTATTTTTGGTCCTCCACCAACAACACCCTGTTTTCTGAAGCTGAGGGTATGAGATGCACCGGGAAGTCTTATGCTAGAGCTTGGAGATGTAAGTGGTGTAGGAATGAAAGTGATACTGGCGAAGGCTGGAACTGTAATGTGGCAGGGCATCCTTTCGGACCTCTTAACACCACATACTTCCAAGCTAAGGAACATGTAAATAAGCCAGCTGTGGAATGGAATGGACCTTTTGAAAATGGGTCAGTAGCACTAAAGGGGCATTGTTGGGTTTGTGGCTATTATGCATACAAGTGACTACCTGCAAATTGGACTGGGGTATGTTGTGTAGGGACAATCCGCCCATTGTTCTTTTTACTCCCAGGGGATGAGGGAAATGAATTGGGTATCAAAGTATATGATGATCTCAGGCGACAACGACTATCCATTGACATCTCCCTAACAAGAGGTAGTGGCCAAACTTGGGGCAAAGATGACTGGCCTCCTCAACGTATAATCAAACATTACGGGCCGGCTACCTGGAACCCCAATGAGTGGATTAGTGGTGCTCAGAACCCATCTACAACCTACACAGATGAGAGCAGCAATACTCCAACATTGCATGGTTCTTGACTACTTACTAGCCAAAGAAGGGGGTGTCTGTGGCAAACTGAATGATTCTAATTGCTGTCTGAAGATTGACGACAATGGTAACATTGTTAAACAGATTACCAAAGGTATATGGAAAATAGCTCATGTTCCTGTCCAGACCTGGGAAAACCTAGATTTTGACCTCTTTTCTTGGCTCCCAGGTGGTCCATGGGTAAAACATATCCTATTTTATCTATTGTGTGCTGTTGCAACTCTTGTATTTCTTCCTTGTACAATACCATGCTTTCTGCAACTTATTCAACGTGTTGTATCCTCTATGTATTTTGTAACCACTTCAACTGATGGAGAGATTCGACAAATTAGGGTGACCTTTGCTTCTCAATCTGAGAAAGCAACTCTGATTGATTTACCTCGATTGTAACAACTGCATAAACAAATTGATGCCTAACCAGGGATCCATGGTGGTGACTATTCCCCCTACCTTGCTTTCTATAAAGAACTCTTGCTTTCCATTTCCTATCTTTACTATCACACACCTTCCTTTTCCCATCACCCTAATCGGCTAGAATTTGTAATAAACTGGCTGGACAACATTTGACCTCGTTTGTGTCTTAATCTCATTACGGGTATATTAAAGAGTCCTCTCGCTCCAACCACTGGAGCATGACACTCTGTAAAATCATATCTATGCTTACAACATAAGCTATACTCTTCTTTGTTCATTTCAGATTTACTTGATTAATTAGTTTGCAAAGAATTAGGAATACTTGAATCATAATGAATATCAAATATACTTTCTACATGAACCTTACATTAAATTGTTTTAGAATCTACTACTGTGGCATTGAAAATAACTTCAATTTTCCTTGCTGTAAAACTTTAGGATTCAGCACTGCTCCAGCTGATATAAGATTACATGTGCCTTACAACAAGGGAGAAGGCTGATCTTAGATGAAGAAGAATCAAGTGAAAAATACTTTTCTGAGGAAAGTTTATTGTAAAGTCTATGCTATTACAGTCTCCAAAACACACACAATCCCTAAGTATGATTGATTTGAAATACTAAAACCTGTTCATAACAATTCACTTTACTAGCCTGTGAGCCCAAAAGATTATTTAAAAAATCTTCACATATTTTTCTTTTTTTAGGGAACTCCCTTCTAATTAAGCATAACTAGAAAATCCAACCAATTTCTTGAGGATACCGAGGTGCTGCATAGACATCTTAAATCTAGCAACTACTAGTTTATCAGAAAGAGCATGAAATTTATTTCTCATTGACCTCACTCATCTTTAAATTTTTTAAGTTAAGAATTGTTAATTAAGTGGAATAAATTCTAATTATCTACTCATCCATTTTTTTCCAACTACATGCAAGGGAGAAATTTCGTGAACATGTGAGAATTCATTGGTGTTTCTCATTCATGCCCCCTCTTTCGCAACTGTTACAGTTTTCCCTTTGATTTATTTATTTATTGTGTGAGAATGGAGAATTTTTGATAGTAAAAAAAAATCTTGAGAAAAACTAAAATATACTGTCAAGAGGAGGGTAATTAAATCTCCATTATTTTTTGGCCATTTCTGTAGAGACAGCAACCTTCCAGCTGCCTACTGATCTGTGTTAAATAATATGGCAGTTGTCACACTGTGGTACATAAGTGGCAAGTGCGGCAGTATTAAGTGCAACATCATTGCTGTTACTTGAGCCATCACCTCTGTAACAAAGTTCCTTTTCTGGACTGAGATGGATTATGAAGTAAATGCATTTTAAATTTTCTTATTAAAGGCTTTAGTCTTTCCACATAATTTCCACATCAGAAAACATTTCCACATCAGGAGTTTGTACAGTTCCAAAGAGAAGGAAAGAGATGGAGAAGATGTTTGTGGGAAGGTCTTCTGCTGGGATGGCAGGCTAAAGCCATGGTATTGTTTCAGCTCTTCCTTAGTCCTATTTTACTTCAATTTTGTCTTGGGAAGAGCTCAACTGTAAATCAGGCTTGGCTGCAAGTCTGGGCATTGGTAATTCATCTGGTTCTTATGCAGATTGCTATTGGAAAATGTCTCTGTTATTCCTCACTGACTGATTCACCACTGAACTGGCAGAGAGTGGATGACCAGAGGGGAAGGGCAGAAGCTTAAAGTCCAAGTAAATAGCTAAAAGCGAAGAATTTTAAGACTGTTAGAAAAGATCATTTTTAATTTAAACAACAGCAACAACAAAAAAACAAAAACAAAATCCTCCCTGTTTTGCTGCCAGTTACACTGTAGCCATTTTTATGCACTAGTATGCTTGAAGTGTTTTGTTACTTAAAAGAATTATTTCAAATTTTGATTGGCAATCACATAGTATAGAAAATATGTCTGTATAGGATTAGAGCAGAATGCTGGCATTTTGTCACACAGAGTGTATCACCATCGCAGGTGAGCAAAAATCGCCCAGAAACGTACTGCCATATGTCTGATTATTTACATTACATGAAATCACAGAAAATCAGCATCTAATTCATCTCACTGCAACACGGAGTGAATCACACAGTTTACAAATTCATACAACACTGGAAGCAGCTACATGAAAATTCGTGGTACTGAATTTCTTTTTCCATTTCTGTTATTCCACATCATACTGTACACTGACAGATTTTCTTTAAAGTTAGCATATGTTCTATATAATCTACAGCAACAGATTGGACAATATCTTTTGAAATCATTTTAGTGTCTCCTCATTGTGATCCTGTGATTAAAACCCATAATTTTAGCCACAAGTCAGGTGAGTTTAAGAATTCTCTGAGGCTGCTGGGATAAATTGGTTGTGAATAATAATTCCTGTTCAATGTCCTGTGCTAAAATCTTGAAGTGCAACGGAACCATCTGGACTATAACAACAACTCAGTTGTTAACGTTAAGTAAAGGAGGTGTACAGGGACCTGTGCTGTCACAAGCAGTACGGCATGCTGATCACTGTGACAATGCAACTTCCATTGTTAATACAATTAAAGTTAATTAAGATACAGAAACAGGGACATTATTTTTTTCTCAGTACCATTTTAACTCCCTGTAATTACTATGTATATGCATATCTACACCTACATGTAATGAAATTATATGCACTTATACTATTTGGCCACTGGTAAGAAAAGACTGTCTCTTAGCACTGGTGTTCCCTTTGATAAGATCTTAATTTGTAGTTCTACATGTAATAGCAAAATGCCAATGAGCGGTGGGGAAAACTAAACATAAAAGGATACTTGTTCAATGGATCTATTTCCCAAGCAGAAGTGTAACACTAATGTAACTGTTCTTCCTATGTCTTAAAAACTATAATGGAAATGAAATGCAGAGTGTTGTGGGCATTCAGCTGGCAAAACCTGAGACTTCAGGAGAAGTTACCTCCAGGCTGATGTGGCACAAGAACTCGCCATGCTGAGTACCTTTCATCATATTCTTATAGAGAAAATTGTTCCCTATCCATTCTGGCTAATGATGAAAAATGTCATCATTCACGACGTCACTTTTTTCCTCCAACCAAATGGCTGAAGTCTATAGTAAGAATAATTTAGTGTGACAGCTTATTTTTTTGCCCAGTGGGGGTCTTCACTGAAGTGTGGCTATGAAAGCAATTTCCATGTTGATGAAGACTGGAGTCTTAATGATTCGGAGTGAAACAAGTTTAAAAAAAAAAAAAGGCAGGAGGTTCTCAGTATCACAGGCACAAATATCCTCCCCTTTCAAACACAATGAAATTGAGCTAATACATAGCACACATGTCACTTGGCCAAATATAGAAATGTTATATGTAGTGGCATATTGTTAGCAGAAGTGCTTGTAAAATCTTACTTGCAATAGGACAGCCATGAAAATCCAGTCAAATTTAAAAGCTTGGCACTATTCTTATTAAAAGGGTTTCTTTTAAAGTGCAAGCTGCAAAGAAATAAATTTGATCATGGGAAAACAACAAAATAGATGGCATCTCAATCCTTAAAAAAAAAAAAAAAGGTTGTAAATTTGTGGGGGACGAGGAGAATGAGGAAGCGAGACCCAGATCTCTGTGGGGGTCTGAAAGCTCAATCAAGACACGGCCCTGGATAGAAAGGGCTCGGGAGAAGAACACCCTGAAGCTTGTGACCAGACCATGGATGAAGTAAACAAGAGCAAGGAATAAGTGAAACATGGCTGTTTGCTAACTGTGTTGTTCTAAGAATGGACTGTCTGTCTATGGTACTAATAAGGAAACTGTGTAAGACATACTGTGCCGCCTTGTGACCACATTACCTAATGCTATGTTACCGATTTAACTTTTAGTGGAATCTTCCAGTATTTCTGTAACAGTATAAAAGGTGTTATTAGCCTTAGCAATAGGAAGAAAGGAAGAAAGCATATACCGCAACTAGAGGCCTCTGTATTACTTGCGCGCGCGCGGCGACATAAATTCATCTGCATGCTCTTCTAATTTCCAGTGATCTCGCAATTGTTACTCTGCCACTCAACCTGCTAGTGCTTAGACAGCATAAGGGTAAGACATATACTTTTAAATTATAGGATTTATATACATAAATTTATTTTTACAATTTTTGTATTTATTGTTTATATGTACTTTTTTTATCAATTATGCATTTATATGTACTTAATATACATAAAGGGACATAGTAAGGTCCAAGGTGTCAGAACAGAGAAACAGTGAGAACACCGCTTCTTATATAAAGAAAACACACATATATAAACATCTATATATAAAAAATATATATTACTTGTATCATTGTGTATTGTAAATGCAAATATTAGATATATTTTTGCTATATAAAATACAATGCAAAATGCATGTTAAATACATAAAATACATTAATAGTTTAATATATAACAGTGTATTTCACACAATATATATTTAGCATGTATCATTGCATTATAACATGAAATATCTAAACATAGCATAGATTATAAAAGGAAATATGTATGTGAAATTCACTTCAGAAGTAAAGTGCTTGACATATAGGAAGCCTTAAGCTCAATTTTTCAAAAGTGCATTGTATTGTTCTGATTCTAATTGACTTACATTGTCAGTTAATTGTAATTACATTGTAATACAGTGAAAAGACTAATTCTGATTAGCTCCACTATGATGATGGAGTGAATTCTAGCAGACACTGGCATAAATGAGATCAATACAAACTGTCCCATATGCTTAGATTTATCCTCTTGCAGAAAAGCAGATACTTAATCAGATATATCGTCACATCCTTTCTTCAAAGTCTGTTTGCATTTCCAAAATCAAATATTCAGAAAAACCCTAATCAATTGAAACTACCAAATGCTAACCACAGGTGGCGTTTCTGAAGTCAATAGTATGGTAGGAGACAGAACAAACTTTTCCCTTTGACATCAGCCCTTCACCTACTTCCCCTTTTTATTACTTCAGCTCTCAACATGTTCATGAAAAGCAGCAATCTAAAATGTTATGACATACCAAAACAAGTTACTGGCACTCCACAAAATACACTCTTTAACACTGATATTACTAAAATAGTGTACTCACTCTGACTGAGATGAAGTTATGACGTTAAATTTCTTCACAGCAGCCCATATAGCACTTGTGCTTTGCAGTTGTGGCTAAAATAGTGTTTGCAATGCACTACTATTTTGGCCAATGCTAAACAGGGCTGGTGCAGTATCAAGATTTTCTCTCCACACAACCCTGAAACACTGTCTCCTGAGAGTACACTGAGAGTGCACTGGGGATGGGCAAGATATTGGGGAGAGGACCAAAGGAATATTTCGTATCATATGATATCATAATCAGCAATTAAAACTCAGGGAAAGGAGGAGGAAGGAGTGATGTTCAGAGTTATGCCATTTGCTCATGATACCTAGAGTCACATAGTTTGTCGAGTTCCCATCAATGGAGATACTTACAATTTGACTGGACATAATCCTGGGCAATCTGTTGCAGCTCTGAAGTTGACCTCACTTCGAGCAAAGGTTGGACCACATTAACTCCTGGGGCTTCTTGTAACTTAAACTATTCTAGGATTCTATAATCTTGTAATCTTTGCTTCTTTTAAAGCAGAATTATAAAGAGCCATATTTAGCTTCCCAGAAGATTTGCAATTCATTTAAAACTTAGGTAATTCATGAGAAGCCAAGCTTCACCACCTGTTCCTTCACAGTCTTTCCTAGTATTTTTTAATTAAATAATAGATCTATGTATTTATTTGCTAAAGAGCACGACACCATAAATTAGAAAAAAACAAAAATCCACACAAGTTGAAGAGGTACACCTTAAAGCAAAAGTCTGCTACTGTATGAAGTGAGAATTTCTGAATTACTGAATTACTTCTCAATTACTCTTCTCAGATTGGTGGAAGCAAACAGACTAAACCAAAACACAAACAAACCAATGAAATTAAGCATTATTTTAATCAAGTTAATGCATTCATTACGTGGATAGCTGTGCAAGCATGCATACCTATTTTAGTTCTCAGAGGAATTCAATGGTAGAAGACACTGAGGCTAGGAAACATAACTTCCAGTTGCAAAATGATTGCTATAATACCTACCTAAGAAACTGGCAAAATGAGTGACTTTTTGGGCAGTTTTATCTATTCAAGGAGATCATGTTATTGTTACCCGTGCACTGAATTTGACCTACAATAGTTTTCACCACCTCTGCCTGAGAGAGTGGAGACTGGAGGTAAATTTTCCACTGAATTCTGCACAATGCATAACTTAATCCATCATCTCTATCTTCTAAATATGTTGCCACTTTTCTATATTACTGTATACTTTCGGAATATGCAGGATGTGTATCAGTGTATTAGAGTATCATTGATCGTTCTGCAACTTACCTGTCAATAATGGCACACATGTCAATGGTGACATTGGCAAAGCTTCCCATCTGGCCTTGCTCTATAGCTTGCAAATCCACCAGCTGATCATCTACATGAATAAACTGCATGCATCCTTGAAACGACTGCTGAAATAGTAAGTGATCTGAGTCATTCATCTGTGTAGGAAACCCTGTAGAGCAGCAGAAGAAATAGTGTTATTAACTCCATATACTGTTAATCAAGACAGTTTTTCTTCACAGCAAAAGAAGTTTTCTAGACAAGGAAGAAAACGACAAAGATGAAAGGAAATATTATACAGTTATTAGATTACATTGCAATGCTATCGATTTGTCATCAGAACTACTTGCAAAATTTGTACTAAAGCTGATGATTCTTTCATAAATTTTTGAATATAGAGCAGAAGTCTTCCGCTACCTTTTTTCTCTCTCTATTACTGTTTCTCATTCTCACTTTATGAATAGATTAAGGGGATTGAAAAAGGATTCATCTTTTCACCATATTTTAGGGACCACATTGTGATTTCTCCAATATTTTTATGGCACGTATTCCATGAAGTGATTTTCCAGTTTAGCTTTCTCCAGAGCAAAACTTCATGCACAATAAATGCTTATACTCAAAACTTTCTGCAACTTTGAACTGTCCCTACTTCAGAGAAAAAACCTACTTCAGTGAAGTCTGAGGACACTGTATAGTATTTTCATTTTTGCTCTAAATGTATTCATTTGCCTGTCTGTATGAAGGTTGTTTATAAGAGATGAGAATGAATTAGATTCTTGGCTCAGTTTTAAAGACAGGGAGACAGAAGATGCTTGAATGTACTTGTTTAACTGAATGCCCTTTAGAAGCAAATGTGTCAATTTACCTGAGAAAAATGTCCTGGAAAAGACAGTGGAGTGTCTTATCCGCCACTTAAGAATCTTTAATAATGGACTCCCTGTAAAAGTCTCAATAAAGTCATTTAAGCAGAGTGTTTAAGAAGAGAGCAGGAAAGAAGATAGATGGGCTATCAACAGTTTATTGGTAAAGAAGGTAAAAAATCTGAAAAATACATAGTGGTTTTGTAGACTTCAGTTAGGAAGATGACTAGCCATGTAGTCCTTGACAAGAGTAAAAATTTTACACATTTATTTTGGTAGCTAAGACAAATTATACAGCTTCTATTCATTCTCACTTTCCTACTCAATCTGATGTTCTATTACCTTCTTCAATAGCATGGAAATAGTTGTTTGTGAAATCAAGAGAATAACAGAAAATGGAATTGGTTCAGGTTAAAAATGACCTGATAACAGAATCAGCAGGAGGAAGGAATGATCCTCATTTTAAACTCTGCTTCTGAGTACAGTTTACAAGGTGCCATAGAAGGTATTGGACTGGCATAACAGAGAGAGCAATGAATGGAGGGCAGAGAGAAGCAATTGGGAGTTGAGGACAGATGCTGATTAACGTGGCAACTATTACTAAAAAAAAGTACAGGTAAGTCTACACCAAAATATGATTAAGATTCATTTTGACTGCAAACCAAAATATGATTAAGATTCATTTTGCCTGCAAAAGTTTGTCAGCGTATCTGTATGACTAGTTGTTGTAGGCTGGAGAAGCTGAAGGGGCCACTGCTCCTAACCTGACCACAACATAGGCAGCAGTCTACACAGAACACTAGTCAGTTTGAAATTCTGAATTTTGCTGTATGGATGGATGGATGAAGAGTATAATCTTCTCACTCATATCTCATTATTTGCTCATCTTTCTACTATTCCCTTTGTTGCTTCTAGTTGCAGTAAGGAACTGGAAGAGTATCATTTTATTTTATTTATTTATTTAAAGCAATTGTACATCTTGTTGCATAAATAGTGAAGCTGATTGGGATTCAAGGCATTTAAATATATATTAACATGACAGATAGCTAATGAAAATGAGATAATTTCAGAAATACTGCAAAGAGATAACTTTAGGAAACTTTATCCTTATCCATGGGATAGGGTAGCAGGGTTTTTTTCAACTATATGCTATTTCAATTCTCACAAACAGCCTTCCTTAACACTATTTTTTTCTTCTTTACTATTGCTGCCATAGCTTTCACAAACTTTTCAAAATGCAGTTAATAAATATACTGCTATAAAAAGAAAATACCTCATCATATTTTTATTTTTAGCTTTTGCTTTACTTGTAAGTTAACAATGGCACAAGGGACAGCAACTAGATTAACTGTATATATAATAGATATGTTGTTTTCAATCTACTAGTATACCATTTAATGCTCATTCATTTTGGTGGAGCCTGGAGAGATTTAGACAATTTAGACAATTCTAGTTCAAGTCATTTGTGGCAAAGCTGTGTTTAAAACCTGGAAGTGATCTCGTACATTGAGGTTGTTATTTCAATACAAGACAACACTTTCCCCGTCCATTACAGAGAGATGATTCACTTGCTGATCCTTCCTACGCTGAGTGAATTAAATAAATAAAGTTCTATAGGCAAGGTTGACAGTAATGCCGCCAGTGGAAAGGCCAAGAAATGGGTGCACAATTTGGATAACATTGACTTTCTTGTTGAGAAGAAAAATATGTACGTTTTCAAACTGCTCATAAAGTGCAATTTGGACAATTCAGAACAATGTTGGTGATTAAGATTCTAAATGAACCTTGAAGTCAGATAGATTGCCTTATCTTGTAATTTTTATGTCCTGCCTTTTTTTCTACAAAATCTGAACCTTACCATTTTATTTTTCACATTTCAATACCACAAAAAAGATGAATTATCCTGCAAAGGTCAGAAATTGATTGAATCTTAATTTTACATAGAGCTCAAGGAAATTTATTTCTAGGACTTCATTCTGACATACCAAACACAAAACAACCCAAAGTCTTAATTCAAACTTGCAAAAGTAGTGTAAAAATCTGTAGTTTTCACTCATACTATGTTTTGTTAGAAGAATAATTTTAGTTTTTCATGCTGTTGGATTCATGCTATTTTCCATGTTATTTTAATATAAAAATACAAAATACAAAAAAAAAAGGATATCATAAAATACCTACAAAGGGAAAACAATGTATGTTTTCCAATGACAAGATTTATTATGCCTCTCTTCCAATTATCTAAGATTCTAACAAGGAAATTATAAGAAAGCAAGTCTAGGTAAGAAAATATTTAGTATCATGGTATAATGATGAATAAATACATACTCAAAGTACAAAATTAAACACCTGATGCACTAGCTGTTTCTGAGATCTGTCCTGAGAATGAAATATTTTACAAGACTTTCTAAGGGGAAATTCAAATTTTAACTGCTCAGCAACGGTAATTTGTGATGAAGGCGTTATCTGGCATGGATCTAATCTTAGATCAGATAGTGATTTTTATCTGCATGGTGTTTCAATTATACATCCTGGGTCTTTGCTATCTGCAATGAGAAGGAAACAAAATTATCAGAACAAACAGCAGCATAGCACCACTGAAGACTCAAGTGATCCTTAAATGTTCTATACATTTCATACAGAGTTAAAAGATGTTTTTCTGTTTTACCCACAAAACAAAATCAAATTTTGTGTATATTGTGTATATATATTCTCACATTGAAGATATAACTGATGTTTCATATGTTAATAAACAGGAAACAATACTAAAAGATAAGCTAAAATATATATACCCACCTAAATTCACTGTAATAATTTCATACTTGTTTCAACTGAACTAGAATAGGGCCTAAAATGTGAAGCGGAATACAGACAATAAGTTTGCAAAAGCAGACATTTTCTGCTCCAGACGCATGAAATAAACTAAACAAACTGCATAAGGAATGAATGGCATGAGTTAAAATATGAACTTTTTTCATTGTATTGCATCTTTGTTAAACCGTAGAAATGCTCCAAAAAAGCAAACACAAGAAAGTATTTGAAGGAGCACAGGACCAACACTTTATAGAGTCTTGCCTCTTTAATTGAAGCCACAATTCTGTACTAGGGAAGACTAGGACTAAGGATGAGGTTTGCCAAGACATTTGGATCTATGTAAAGTAACTGTATGAACTGTCCTGAAAATAAGAATAACTCCTGAGTCTCCCCAGTTGGTGGGGCACATAAAGGCAAACCAGAGTGGGAACTATATTTCTTCTGTGTATTTGCAAAGAAATTAACTGACTTCATAAATTTTCAATTTTTGTAACAAATTCATCTTTACTTTTGTCTTTATTGTTTCATTTATAAAAACACAGAGACTTAATGTAAGGTAGTGCATCACAGTCCAACAAATCTAAACTGTTAACCTAAAAAAACCAAATGTGTCTATATAGAGAGAGAAAAGCACACTTAGCTAATGAAAAAACTTGGGACAAAATGATTTTGTACTTCCAGTATTCCTCAGGCACACCAGCCATCTACGAAAAGCAGTTTAGTATTAATGAAGTCTCCAGTGGATTTCACAGAATATTCTCTGTACATGTCATTCACATTATGTTGGAAAAATTAGACCAGATCTCATAAAACTTGGCGAGGATTTTCGGCTCATAGTTGGACTCCCGATTTGTCTCTTTGATTTTTTTTTTCTCCACTGGAAATTTCATCTTCAGACAGGCCCTCTTATCTGAAAATATTTAATCACCAGCTGTCTGCTCATTAACTGGAACCAGTTCTGGAAAAGCATTGAGTTTTTTGGTCTCTCTGTGTACTATCACTCCCTAAAACCCAAGTTAGATTAAAGTTCATGCACTCACACTAGTTCAGTGCCTATCTGGATTGGACTGAAGTCTGTAAAAGTAGCTTCTAGTAACTCTCTAGATGAGGTACAAACAATGCCAATGCAGCATTATAATTCTCTAACATGTGCCAGAGAAATACTTGCTGGAGCACATGTGAGATTTAGCTGTTATATTTATATGGTTATGTGTTCTAGCCATAGATAAGGTTACGCATAGCACAACAGGTTATCTGAATACACTGATTATACTGGTATCATTTACAAGTTGGCTCTTTAGGAAAGAAATAGATAACACAGTATGCTAGTTAAGGAAATGCCCCAAAGAAACTCAAATAACAGCTGAGGAATTATCTACAAACAGACTATCTTTAAGCTACAACACAACTTGCACAAATATTTTTTTATAAAGATAGGATGGCAGGTTTGAGAAAAAACGTAAAGGAAATATAGTAATGGCGGCTCTGACAAAATAGAAACGAGCAAGGCAGACTGTCTTCGATGGCACACAGGCAGTTACCTAATGTAAGCAGGGTTAGACTATATAATCATAGTATAATCATCTCTTTACAGACTTTGTTGATTCAATGCTTCTCCCTGATTTCTGTGGACCAATAGTGAAAAGCAGTATACGTGTTTAGAAGAATTGCTTTCAGAAAAATTTTTCATCTGCTGGCCACAAAATCCAAAGGATTCAGATATATATGGGCCTTCCAGTTGCAGCTGGAAACTAGCAGGGTTGTAACCTAGGCTTTCACTTTGCATGGTAATGGTACTGGTTCATTTGTTTAAAATGAACCATGGTGCGTTCAGTGGTGTATCTCACCTCTAAGTATAGCATCTTTTTCCTTTTTTCTTTCCTTTTCCTTTCCAGTGCCAAAGGACAGGTGCTCTTTTTTCTTCCTCTGTTCTCCCCAACTTTGCCCCCTCCCCATTTTCTTTTTTTTTTTTTTTAATTTTCACCCTGAAGTCAATATAGTTATATATCTCTGCTATTTTTAAACCCATCTTCTGCAAGACTAATGTAGGCCACAACATCTGGTGGACTGTACCAGGTAAGAGGAAATATGCACATAGCCCAACTCTGTTCTCAGGTCACAAACCAGCTGGACAACACTTCAAAAAATCCATGTATTTTACCACTACTGGGAGCAAGCTAACTAATTAAGCAGACACAAGTGTAAAATTCATTTATGTAGATTTTTTTCAGTCTTGATAAATAGCACAAGGCATGTCCTAAATGCTGATATTCATTACAATAAATAACATTCATAGTCTAGATAAATAATACTGCCGTAGAATAGAAATAATTTCCAATAACCTAGAAAGACTTCTATGTTCAGAAAAGTAACTACCTGTTCTTAGATGTAGTTCTTCAGTAGGCTACCATTAAATTTCTTGCAAGACCAGGTGTAATGGTAGTCTGTTCAAAAGTTGTTACTGCAGACTTAGCTTCCCTAAGAGATATATTAATTGCTACAAATCCAAGTATATATCTATGGATATTAAGATTTCGTGAGAAAAAACAATATTTTGGTGGTGTAGGAGAATAAATATAATTATCTCATGGGACTGGATTCACTTATTTTGTCTTTAGACAGGGGAAGATTACAATGATGACTCTTCCAGCTTCATGACTGTATAAATGATTTGCCCCCTGTTCTCTACAGTTCTTCTGGATAACTGTTTGCCAGAAATGTGAGCAATGAAATAAAATATTATTGTCTTCTGGGAAAAAAGATGAAATATTACTGTCAGGTATGGCAGCACATTGAAAGGAGAAGCATAAGAGAAAACATTAAGAAAAACAGTCTTAAAAATAAACAGAGATTAAAACTAATACTTGTCCAAATCAGAAAATGAGTAAGATATTATCTATTCAATGAATGGAGATTTTTCCATCTTTAATTTGAATCACTGCTGTAGTTCCCTAGCATGGGTAGGTGGCTCAGTTGTGCAGTTTTACAATATCAGTATTTGTGTCAGGTCACCAAAAAATTTTCACAATAAACTGAATTCAGTGTTTCAATATTGATTGCATTCCAAGATTACCAGAAATTTACTGATACAGGAAATATACATTTCTTTTCACAAAATAATAGGAAAACTGGATCATCTTGCTATCTCAATATCTAAAAAATGAATGAACAGAACAATTTATATTTTTGCAATATAAATATACTCCAAAATTTTTATTTTGAAAAGAAATGATGCAAGTTGTTGGCAATTCGTGTTTGTCATAGTTTCTAACACAAGTTACGCTTC
>WBMW01004308.1:0-21472 GCA_013396635.1 Penelope pileata | reverse complement strand
TTCTATGATTCTATAAGTGCAACCTTTCAAAATCTTCTTTGGTATTGAGCTACAGCACTGAAGTTAAAACAGCTAACCAGGGACAGGCAAAGGGCTAGGAACCTCTTAGACTAGAAACCTTTTAGCCTGGTTCTCTTGACAGAGAAAACATGTTGTCCCTCGGAATATTTCCAAGTTCAGAATATGAGGGACAGGTTCAGGAAGAACTGTAGATCAGGCAAGTCCAATGGGCGAATATATATATAATTGTGCAGACTAATCTACCTACATATATATGGAAATACAAACATGTGCATGTATTCATATATATGAATTATTGATCAAACATCCAGAAGCATCTACTTTCTTCAAACTATAAAATGACTACATCTAATAGTACCACTGAGGTTTTAGAAAATGGCTGAGAAGAGAAAAAGAGGGGGAAAAAATCTTTATTTACAGCTATTTTAGAGATTTTCTCCTTAACTTCTAATTTTAGGTGTATTAACCAGAAGACTTGATCTGAAGATAATTACTAGATGCTGTTGTGATCCTTTAGTTTAGCTTTAAAATGTTCAGTAATATTCTCACTTCAGTTGCTTGCTGAAATTTAAAAAGGATATTTTACATTTCTTCTCAGGAAGAAGACACATTTTTCCTTCTCTGCTTGAATTTTCATGCTTTAGAGATCTGTGTGTTAACCAAAATACACTCATTCAAATTACATGTTCACAATAGAAAGCTGCTCCCTTAAAATATGTTAAACTAAATGTCTTTGCTTGATGGGAGAATCCTGTTGGATGATTGTTCGCTTTCTCCAAACCATCATATGCTAGCTACCAGTCCTCTCAGTCAAGTAAGAGGATAATTGATTTAATGCCCTAAGTATTTCTTCTGTGTAGTATTGAGCAAAGGAACAACACTACCTTTCCTGATTAAAGATGCATTTATTAGTTTGGCCTTTGTGCACCCCAAGAAAGACAGGTTTTAGCTGTTGAATTGGATTCCTTTGCTGAGTTAGAGTGAACAGCTTGGTTGCTTTCACACAACGGAACGAGCTGATAGAAATACAAGGTAATTTTTCCAGAATTATGGAGATATGCTAGTTTTTTGGGGGGAAAAAACGACTTCAGAGTATGTTAATGTGTTTAATATTTTATTTTTTGTAAAAGAAACAAAATGTTTTGACATTTCACAAACATTACAGTGATCTTTTTATTTCCGGAAAAAACCTTTTCTGAATCAGAACATTTGATTTTGTTTTGCATTGCAAGATTTCTCATGAACACAGCTGAGGTCCGTGACAAACAGATCTCATTGCATGGTTCTCTTTTGCTATGAATTTCACAAGTACTGTTTAGATCAAAATCTAGTTCTGGATAACAGCTTCAGTTTTTACTTTCTTTTTATAAACTTACATATGAAGTTTATACAGTGAAACTCATCTCAGTGAGATGCCATGTAATAAAATGTTGCTCTGCTTTATACTTCACTGTAATCTAAGCCCACTGTTATATATATATAATTATATATATAGAAGTCTCTCTTCCTCTAAAATGCGAAGATATCATTGTTAGAAAACTAGTTGTGCGAATAATCTTGGTTATAGTATCTATCAGTTCACCATGCATCTTCTCTAGACCAGTTTCTTTTGAGAAATGCAAAGGATAATTCTTTTAACTTATCACTGGGTTCATTTTTAGAAACTGTCTTTTTCTAACTGTGGTTTTGCTGAGTAGGAGCTACTTATTGTATAGCGCAACTTTTTACATTTTAGCTGGCTTTGAGGGGCAGCTGCACTTTGAAATAGGAATCTATTAAAAGGCATCTGAATTTGCTGAAAGATGTGAACCTGTTGAAAACAACCTGAAAAGGACTTTTTCAATCCTTAGAAGCTTAGCGGAATTGCTGAAAAGCCTTTATGTTTGCAGAGAGATGATGCTCTGTGCCTAGGTGGACTATATTCTGCTCACAAGAAGAAAAATACATATTTTTAGTTTTTCAGTTGTACCTTCTTGATGTGAGACTTCTGTTGAGAACGTGGTGTAATTGTGGTGTTTCTGAAGTCCAGAGTAAGTTCTTTGCAAAAGAAAATCCCTAACCTTTATTAGTGGAAGCAATCTTCTCTTCAGGTGTCTTAGTTTCTAACAGAAGTTACTTCTCTCACAGTGTCTGGTATGAAGCTATGTTTTGTTCCCAGAAGAGAAACAAAACTGATAACACCTGGCAGTGTTGAACACAGCCAAGGACATATTCTGTTCCTCAGTGAAGCAGCTAGAAGGCATAAGGAGTCGGGAACCAGAAGGGGACAGGACCAGGGCAGCTGACCTAAACTGACCAAAGAGCTATTCCATACCACATCACATCATGTGATTTTTACGGAAGAGGAATCTCTTGCTCAGAGGGAGGGGCTGCTGGCCAGTTGGGTATCGGTTGTTGATTCCTTGCTTTGTGTATTATTTATTGTTTCTTATATATATAGATATGTATTGCTATTTCTTTTGTTCTCTCTGCTGTCTTGGTAAATAGCTTTTGTCTCAGCCCACAAGTTCTACCATATTTACTCCTTAATTCTCTCCCCCATCCCACTTGGGAGGGGGGAGGGTGAGCGAACAACTGTATGGGACTCAGCTGTCTGCTAGGTCAAACGAGGACATCAGGTTTTATACCTCACATGCAACCCCACGAAGGCAGTGCAGGACTTCACCAGCTCAAGCCCTCCCTGCTCACACTACCCTGCACAAACTGCTCCCCCCCACCCCCTCCACCCTCTCCCCTTGCCAGGTGCCCTCCCTGAGCCTTTTCAAGGCTGAGGGTGTGGGTGCAGACGGACGCAGCCATTGCTCTGGCAGGGCCCATGCCAACTTGGCTTCTCTCAAGAACGCTGCTGGGTCACTCTGCTCTCACAGGGTTCCCCTGGCAAAGGACCCTCCCGAAACCCCCATGTACCTCACGATCTGCTGCTGCAGCTCTGGCTGTGCCAGCTCCAAAGCAGCTGACCCTGGGAACTGAGGTCATGCTGTTATTTACAATTTTCCTACATCAACGGTGGATATGAAGTTAATGTACGCTGAGAGCCTCAGGCACATTCCAGCTATGCATCAACATACGTTGAAACACTTCCAAAATATTTAAGGAATATCACTTTTGATCATTTTCATTTTAAATTAATAGTAGACTCCCTTTAAAAATGCAATGTACTCTAGACTGATAGTGTAATCAAGGAACTTCAGGACAGACAGCAAGGATTTGAGTGAAAACAAAAGAGTTCTCTGTTCCAGTCTGCAAACACTATACTTCATCTTGGCAAAGGTGAAGGGAGGACTTTCCGTGTATTGCCTGCACCACGGCATGGCTTCTGTGCAATACTGAATGTGTGAAATAATGCAGATGATCAGAGGGCTGGAGCACCTCTCCTACGAGGAAAGGTTGAGGGAGCTAATTTTGTTCAGCTTGGAGAAGGTGCTGATAGATATTTGCAGCCTTCCAGTACTTTAAGGGAGCTTATGTAAACAGGAGGGAGAGTAACTTTTTACGTGGGCAGATAGTGACAGGACAAGGGGTAGTGGCTCTAAAAAAAAGAGGGGAGATTTATATTAGAAGTTTAGATAAAATTCTTTACTCAAAGGGCAGTGAGGCACTGGCACAGCTACCCAGAGAGCTGTGAATGCCCCATCCCTGGAGGTGCTCAAGGCCAGGTTGGATGGGGCCCTGGGCAGCCTGAGCTGGTGGGTGGCAGCCAGCCCACAGCAGGGGGTTGGAACTGGATGAGCTTTACAGTCCCTTTCTATCCAAGCCATTCTGTGATTCTGTGATCCTATGGTATTATCGGCTGTGGTTCATTGTATTGCTGTTTGTAGTGTGAATGTATTGTGTTTAGCTCATACTCCAAATAAATTCCTAAAGGTTAAAATTTTCTGTTGTGTGCAGGTCTTGGCAGGAGCCACAGTATGTTTAACTCATTTATATTTCAGATTAAGATCTTAAGTGTTGTATGAGCATTTGGCAGACCATATTTACAGGGCTGAAAGCTGTCAATGAATAAATGTGACCTTCCAAACTGTCTAAATGCCTTTTGTCCTGACTGCCAACAGGATAAGCAATCTCTCACTTTCATCTGAAATTCTTGGTCAGAGAGTTTTCTGCTTGCGGTTATGTCTTCTGAAGATAAACAGGAAAAGCAACCAAAAGTACCACTGAAAAACAGAGAACAAAATCAGTTATAATGTAGAATTAAACTGTAAGTGTAAACATGACTTTTTTCCCTTCTCTTTCTAATTTGTGAGCAGCAACTGTTTACTTTTTGTTAGTTATTGATGTATGTGATTAGTTCTTACCTATGAAGATCCAATGGGTTGTATCAAGGTTTGTGTCAACTACTCATAGTTTATCTTTGCTAACAAAGTATACTCAGATAACATGTTCTGTGGAAAGCTGTAAACATTTGCGTTTCACATCAAGGTGTGAAAATTGGACAGATCATCCAAAATATTATTGAATTCTGTCCAAGCCTTTTTGCTGTCTTACTTAAGCTGTTGTATTTAATGTTTTGTAAAATTTATAGGAATACTTCCATGACACAAAAAAAAAATGTACATAGAGCAGCAAAATACCTATCAGAATAAAACTCCAGACTCCACAATTGGGAATGTTTTTCATAGTTATGTTTGATCCCTGTAAGATTTTAATGACTTGTACTCTACTGAGCCATCTCTACCATTATAAAGGGTAGAGATTAATGGCAGCCTTGCTGCCTCCCCGAGGGCATCTTTCTCAGTGTTGAATTCAAAGATAATAAATTAATTTTGAACATTTAGCCTATAACTAAATTGGTTTGAATGAACATTTTTTCCTGTGGTAAAAATTGAAGTCTAACACACATTTGCTTTTTAAAAGGATCATTTTTTGTACTGACATCCTATTTACAGTGAGAAGTTTGAGAAGTTGAAGTACCAACATCTTGATAGCTTGGAGAATGTGTTGTATTTTGATAACACACTGGATTTTGAAACAAACAATGTCACTAAACGTGGTTAATTACTGCCAGCATCAAGTAGTTAGGTTCTCAGGATAAAGAGTGATTCCGGAAAAACTTGGAGAAGCTCAACACAGCAATGTATTATGTTGAGCAGGTATCCTCTTACTGAGGCACCAGGTGCATAGGGGATAACTCCGCCAAGTATGCACACCGTCCGGTTTTACTCTTCTGCCTTTATGACACAGAAACATACATATTCTTCACATTCCTCGGGAATCTCATACGTATTCCAATTAGCTCCCCAAAATGATTAACACAAGTTCCTTCCCACATGAGCATGCATAGCGCCACCCAAAGGGTCTTCCTGGGGGTCGTAGGATGAAGGCTGATAGTATTCCTCAGTGTTGAACTTCTGACCCTTGGTTCGCTGCACCTGCGCCGTTAGGTTCTTTTGCCCATTCTTATCGGGGAAGCTCTGTCTTGTCCATCTTTATCAGGGAGGCTTTGATATGCAAACCGTTATCTGGGAGGCTTTGTTTTGCCTCTTGTCTGGAAGGCTTTGCTCAAGCTGGTCAAGCAAAGCATTCGTTAATAGCCCACCCGTCCCCCATACACACATTGTCTCCATCAACACCTAACTCAGCACGCATACATTATGCAGGTATCTAAACCAAGTCCGAGGCCCTGTTTCAAGAGGAAGAAAAGCAAATGGTATGACTCACAATTAACAATCAGTACACATTCTATTGCTCTACTAAAGCTAGTTTTTTTCGTAATTATGTATTATAAATAAGAAATTAATTAGTAATGTAGTTCATAGTAAATAGATTCTTTATGAAATTACAGCACTCAGTTTGATGGGTAACCACCACATAAACTTTTTAAAATTTCTTTCTCTACTTATAGTGAGAAAATCAGGAAAGAATCCTCTCCTGGACACAATGGCAGGTTGGAAATAGCCGTGCTTTAGACATTTCTGTCACTATTTCATCACTGTGCAAAGAAGACCAGAGAAATAAGAGGATATTGTGTTTAAAAACTCACCACTGTAGTACTACAGTTATCTCATTACTGCCACATTTCACAGGAGTATACACTCAGTCAGAGTTTATTTATTATTTTTTTTCCAACAATGTTTTAGTTTAAGTTTTTTGTCAGTATAGTTAGATAGTGTTCCCCTAAGACCAAGAATTTCAGTAGTAACAAATGCATGGAAAATATGCCTTTAGGAGAAGGCATAGAGGAATTATCAGCAGTTATCAGCAGTGGGATTATAACAATGCCAGGACAAACACCTTAACAAAATGGATTATTTACTTGTAAATCAGTGGTGACTTATCAACTTCTTGAAAAGGACAAAGGATTTATTCACTTGAAAGAAGGGCAGTGGAGATGCATTTACCATCAAAACGGCACTGGAACATATTTGTCTTTACAGAAAGAACACGTTTTAAAACACGAGGATAGAAGAAGCTGAATAAGAGCAGATTCATCATATGAAAAAGTAAGCTGAATGCTGCTGTGTTATCTATTTCTTTTTTACATAAAATTGGCCCTTAGAAATCCAAACATTAATGTCAAAGAGCAGACAAAGTAATGATGTTAGAAGTACCCACAGGCCTTTTTTTTTGTCTTAAAAGGTAAGTTGTACTGAAGGAATGAAGGGATTGCACCGAAGATTTTGGACGCTTTGCTCTTTAGTCATATTGATTTATCTGGCCATTTCATTTGTTTATAAAGACCTAAAGTCAGCTTTAAGAAAGGAAAAACAAAGAAAGCTTCATCACACTCCATGAACAGAAGAAAATAAAAAAGTCAATATAATCAATGGAAAAAGGCAAGGAAAATCCTGCTATTAGTTCCTTTTTCTTCAAAATTTTTAATTGTTTAAAGCAGTTGTTGGATGAATGTTGATCTGGCACTGAATTCTCTTGAAGCTCTACATCTATTTACTAACAGGGATGGTTCTCACTGCTGAGAACTCCCTCAGCATGTATTCTCAGATTATTCTTAGTGCAAACATTGTTAATAACATGTAGCCCAAATAGCTTTTTAATAAGCAAAATGCACAGGAGTATTTAGCAGTAGACTACCAGGGCTTCACTGGAACTAGTCAAAACTGTAGTTCTCAGTCATGCAAAGTTGTATATTATCTGAGGAATTCATTGCTGAAACCAGACTTAACTAATCCAACCAGGCTGTAAAACAGTGGTCGATTTTACTATTCATGAAAATCAGCATATTCTTGCATTTTCTTTTACTTTCTAACAGACAGTAGCAATAGGACAGTGCCTTTGGAGACAGTCATTGCTCTAACAAGAAAAAGCAGCTTGAAATATCTAAGCTTTGAAGCTTTTGTCTATCCAGTGTGCATGATGCGCAGAAACAAAACTACATCCTAGGAACTCAGTAATGCTGGTGGAAATTTATGTTGCAAGATTTTTGGTTACTGTTTGAGCTAGTGTACTGCTCAGAAACAGCTTTTGCTCTCTAATTGCACTGGTTTATTTATCGTCTGATATACTACATACATCTTTTTTTGTTCTTTTTTTTTCCAATAAAAATACGATAATGTTCCTGAAAGTTTCCCCTTCTTGAGGTAAAGCTGACATAAAAATATTACAGCACATTTAAGCGTGGAGAGTTAGATATGAAACTCCACTACTTTCTTATGCTGGCTTTACCATGCAAGTGAATTCCTGTCGAAACGAAGCAGCAGCAGCTCCTTTTTTGCCGTTGCTGGTCGCAGCCAAGACTTGGAAGGATTTACGGAGTGCTACCACCCCTCGGGTGTGGTAAGAGAGCAGAAACGCATTGTTTTTGGGGCACTTCCGAGATGTATCGCTTCAGTTAGCACTTGTGTGAGCGGCTGTATCCAACAGCTCAAAGCAGAGAGATATTTTAAGTCCCTTGCGATGAAGCAGATCAGGCAACTGCATTTGAATGAGGAGAGAAAGATTTTAAAGACAGATTGCTTTCTCCTATTAGCTCTTCAGCTTGCCTGACTGAAAGACAGAAAGCAGAATAATTGGGGTGATAATTGTGGTAATCTGAAAATGAATGGTGAGTCTCTGTTACTGTTGTAGAGTCTTTTAACTGTGTTATAGTTCACTCCAAGGATCTATTATGAGGACAGATTCTTTTTACACCACATGAAGAATGCTTTAATAGCTTGTATATAAGTCTTGTTGAGAGAGAGCACTCCTTAGAGATTTGGTCTTGGTCTATATGAAAACATAAAATCCAGTGTGAGTAGGGAGGGACGAAGATGGGAAGAACTCGGTACTAGAGATGAGCTGAGAAGAGCTGTGTTACTGGAGAATGTCAACAGGTTCTGTTTTGTTCCTCCGACTGTGAAGAGAAAACTTTTCTTCCGGTGAAATTACTGATGGTATCTGCAATCCTTAAATCTTTTTTGTCCTGATTCTTCTTCTACTAGGGATATTAGTTTTGAGAAGATCATGAGACATTATCAGCAGTGGTTATGCCCTGCATGGGTATGACATAGTGTGTTAGATTAAAGGGGAAAACATGATGTTGAAAAACAAGGGTACCTTCAGGAAGCTTTCAGATTACTCCCTTCTTCAAGAAGGCCTTGATGTCTGAAGATGTAGAGTCTGCTATAGAAGTCAAAGGGAGCAGAAATCACTGTGCAAAGCAGAGTTTCAGATTAAAAACAGTTGTTTTTCATTGGAGTCATCCTGACAGCAAAAGAATATATAGGCTTTTCTTTTTTCTGGAATGCAAGCCCTTTTTTTGGTTGTAATATAGGAATGCTGTCATGGGCTTGTTCATAATGGAGAAATAATTAGGGATGAAAATTCAGCGTGGTGAGTGATAAACAAGGAACGTTTTTGATAATGTAAGTTGTGTATCTTGACTTTAAACTCTAATAAAAATAGTACAGTAACTGAAAATATAGTGCAAAAAATAACTAAAGTGATATTAATCATAATGAGATAACGAGTTACGTCAGCTGGAATATTAACAGTCTTGTAACCGTCCTCAAGCTGACCGGCATTATGCTGATATTGTCCCTCCTCCAATTAGGAGAAACTCTAATTAGTGCTTGAAAATGGTAAATGAGACACACTTTAGCCTTTAAACATATCAGTGAATGAGACATGAAAAGAAATGACAAATGGCAGCCCAAAGCCTCAGTGAATTGCAATTAGAAAGTAGAATATTTTTTACTTTAGCTGGTGAAGTGGCTGGAAATAACAAAAAAAATACAACACATTATTGAATGCAGTCATCGGTTTCAAACTGGTGAGCTAAATTTTTCTCTTCTGTTTTCTCTCATAACACAATTTATCTTGTTTTTAGCAAGGCAAGTGACATTTAGGGTGCTTAAGTGAAATCCTTAAGTGTGTCTTTCTTCTAATCTAAGCTTGTCTTGTTCTGCAATACTGATGTGCTGGTCACAATTCTGTCAATATAGCAGAATTTTATTTTGCATGCAAGATAAATATTAGGTCTCTAAGCTGGATAGGAGACAAAATCCCACTGACTTCTTTTGAGCCCATATAACTTGATGGTGAGTTATCTGTATCTCAGCTGCTTTCCATACCTGCTCGGATGAAAAAGTGCAATGGGTACCTTCAGAGAGACTCAAATGCAAACTCTGATAGGTCTTTCAATTCACAATTTGAACTGAGCTGAACACGTGTTTTCTGCTGCAAGTCTGGTTACCCTGTACAGCTACTACATGCTGTAACTATACTGCTTCCATTTCAAGAGCTAGTTCATTCAGCACCAGCTGAAGGACTGCTGCGGACTGCTGCTTGATCATGCTTTATATCATGCAGATATGCCAAAGAACTGCTGAAAGACTTCTGAAATGAAGGTGCTGACTCCCCAGTGCTATGTGCCATTTGAAACATTATCAGGACAACACCTTGCAAGATTTCCTTTTTTCACTCTGTTGTTAGCCACAACTCATACTTAGCCCCACAGCCTCTGTAAGTTGGAGCAAATTCAAACGAATTGTAGACGCACATCCTGAATGCCAGAGCACTGAGGGCTCTGGGCCCTGCAGGGGGCTGGGAGCATTGCAGGATGCCCCAGGATATCAGAGCAGGACCTGTCAGTCAGACCTGCTCCACTGCACTGCCAGGTAGCAGGACAGTCCTGGGCATCAGGCATCTCCATGCCAGGGTGTTGGTGTGTGTCCAGGCAGCATAGATGGGAGCACAGAAGCCTGTGAGTGCGCTCAGTGTGCTGACACTGAATTCGTACCAATGTAACTGAAGTAGAGTTGGAGTGATTTCTGCTTACATTGCTACGCTATGAATTTGTTTCCTTCAAAATTGTTGGTCTGTAGTCATCCTTCCCACTCCTTTCATCTCAGTGATATTCAGGATTCATCTTCATGACCACCAGGCCTTGTACGGACCTCACTGTCGATATTTCTTGTCAGAAGAAATGTGGTCCCAAACTTGCAGACAGACTAGGCTTGCAAATGCTCAAGGCAGAATCAGTTTTTGAGGGAAGACAGATCACTGCCAACCTCTCTAAAGGGTAACCTAAGGAGACCTGTCAGGAGGTTTCATTAGCATGCTTGTTGTTGTGTTGTTAATTTTAAATCTCCCAAAATACATCCAAAAAACAAGTGTTTAAAGAAGAGACATTGATTTATTCTGCCCTGGGTGCAAGGTGTGAAATCTCCACAAATCAAGCACACCAAGTCTTTACACTAGCTTCCATTTATAGTCCAAAAAGTTTTCAATAGACACCTACCTATTACAGATACATAAGTCACACCTACCTATTACATATTCATAGGATTGTGTAATTACAAGGTTAACTAATATATTTGAATCTTGTGCACTTTTGCCAGGGTCTTTGGTAGTCTTCAGTGGTCATTTGGGGAGGTAACCCAATCCTCACTTTATCTATATTTGGGCACAAGGACACTTAGTCTCTTCTGATTGGTTACCATTTTGGACTTGTGCCTAATCTGAAGGATGTCTGTCATTACTTCTTACTTATGGCTGTCTTGGATCTTTGAAGAGAAACATCCCATCTTCGGAAGGCTGTTTATCCTAGAAAAGCAGGACATCTGCAACTCAAAGCAGAGCTTCAACCTAGAGCAAAATACCTCAGCCAGACAAAAATGTCAATAGATATCTATTTCTTATTTACAAATCTCAGTACATAATATATATAGCAAAACAAAGCAGTCTTTGGAATATCAAGGCTGAAGGGTTGCCCTATTCTACCTGCTAGTCTGCCAAACATCATGTTTGATGAAGAATACGCGTGTTCTTGTCACTTTGCCTTGGCTTACGGCTGGTATCCTGTTTGTGAGTCTCAGAGCCATGGACGTCTAAGAAGTATGTTTAGAAACTTCAGTTGAACAGATTTCATTTTCTTTTCTCTATAAATAGTTTTTTTTTTATCTACTAGCATAATCTAATTTGATAACAATATTATGAAAGTAGATATGTTTAATGTTGCAAAGTCTGAGTTAAATATTAGCTGTACAATTGGGCAGGTAAGCTGTAAAGAACAGAAGATGGGTGTGGAGTAGTCCCTGATTCCTTAGTGTTGGCGTATCTTTGTCTCATGAAAACAGAAAAGAAATGTATGCCATATGCAGAGGTAGGTAGTAGAGTCTTTGGGCTGTATTTTCTTCTCACTTACATCTGCTTTATAGAGTAATAACCACATGGATATTGTTGACCTTCATCCTAATTTTCACAGATTTAATTGAGAGGAAAAGCAAGTTCTAGAGCTTGTTTTTTTCCCCACTCTCTTTACAATGGTGGCTTAACCGTGATGCAAGCTCTCTCTCTGGCCACCCAGGAGTCTTGTCCCTTCACGGTCTATTCTCTGTGTGAGGCAGTTCTTATTCAGTAAGCACAGAAGCAGCAGATTAAATGGTTTTGTATGTGTGATGAACTAAGGATAAAATACAAGATTAATCCAAGAGCTTGAAAAATAATCAAGAACTCTCATGAATTGTATTTTGTGCCTTAATTGGCCTTTTTGACTGCATAATCTCAAGTGATAATTGTTTGTGGCACTGGCCTATTCCTATGTGAATTTTATCAGTTAATTAATTTCAGAAACTGATTTCACTCCTTTTATCCCTCCTTACATAGTTGTACCTTCTTGTGCATTTTTTTTTTTTTTTTTTAGTTTAAAAAAANTTTTTTTTTTTTAGTGTAAACAAAATACTTCAGGATTATTTAAAAATTGTTAGTAAGGAAAGACAAGTTTCATCAGTGACTGAAGATAAGAATTCTGGAGTCTCATCTTTCTCTTTGAGTCCTGTATCGTGTGATCTTGTCTTAGGATGGGGGAGGGGAGAGAGAGGGTGTAAGTGAAATCAGGTGTAAGTGAAATCATGGTCCAATAGAAGTCTGTGAGATTTAAGACCTTGATCTCTGTCAAACTGGAAGTTCTCTGTGAGTGCATTACGTAGTTTTCAGTACAGTATACATTAATCAAATAAGGGGAAGCAAGGAGAACACTAAATACTATACTTGAGAATTCACTTTCCACAGATAGGCTTATCTGTGGCTGAGTGGTATGAAGGATAGAACTCTTGTATTACAATCAACAGACAGTAAATCTTCTATACAATTTCAAAATGTTTTTGGAAAATTATTTGTTGGCAGCTGCATAAGTGCAGTTCTAAGTTGCTCAGACAATGTTTGTGTTATAGCACTGCTACAGTAAAAACATATTTTCTAGTATGTTCAGAAGGAAAGGATTAACCAGCTTTATGATACTAAAACTTGCTTAAACCTCCCTATAGGCTGAAATCCAGTATCTTCTGGGGTACACAACAGATTGCTGTAACTTTTTTTTTTTTTTAAATTCATGTTTTATTTCTACCTTCTTTGTACTTCCATCCTGGTAGGAAGCAGAATTACTCCTCTTCATCAGAAATTCTGATCTAATTATTTCTGAGTGGAAACAGGATGTTCAAAACGTTACAGTATCGAGAAACTATTCTCACAAAATTTCCAGCCATGTTTTGCCAGTCTGAGAGGCGGCTACTAGAGTGCAATACTCAGTAATATTTATGTATGTATGTATTTATTTATTTATGGAGATATTTAGATGTGATCTCTGAGTTCACATCTTTTCTTTGGAATCTCAGCTAACATCAGACTTCAGCATAAAACACAGTCACAGCAACTGCTCATAACCATTTCCGCAACATGCATATGACACTGAAAAGATTTATCCAGAACAAACCTCTTACACCAAAAATTTCCTGAGCACCACTCACATTATTCCTAGACCCACAAAAGGCTATTACAGGCATCTGTGTAATTATGACAGGATGCTAAGTGCTTATAGTGGTTTCCCATGTATATGTGTCCAGGGCCGTTGTTCAAATAATGATGTAGAAACATGCAGATGATACAAAGTTAAGTTGAATTCTCTTCCCAGTCATGATAGCTTCTTTCCGTGTGACACATGATGGGTAGCTCACAGCCAGCTGACTGAGATGGTTTCTGAAGACAGTAATATTGACAGAAGAAGGAAAGTTGTTACCTTTCTGAAAAATTTGTAAGGGTAAATTTGCAGGGCTTATATAGAAAGGTGATTTACATAGGCAAAATGCATAAGAAGGGGTGGAAATGTCTCTTTCTTAAGTGAAGTGTTCTTGTTAGAACAAAGAGGTGCTGTCAGTATGAATTCTGCATGTAGTTTTCCACAGCATGATTCAGTAAAAGGGATTTTACTTCTTCAAATGTTGTTACAGAGTTCAGGTCTTATGACTGTACAGGACCTTGGCTTATTTGAGGTTTCGAAGGCCTAATCGTTTTTTTTTTCCTTCCTTGGCAACTTTCATTTCTTTCAGTTGTTCTGCCAAAGGCTGAGTTAAATCTTCCTACACATTTCAGACACACATCACAATTGCTTAGCCTTAATTTAGAATGACTCTCTGCCCTCTTGTCATTCTCAGCAAAAGAAGAGACACTGCATTTCCACAGCAGCTTGCATTTGTGGCATGGTCTTTTAAAATTAGCCTGACCACACCACTCACATGGTTAGAAATAATTGAATTAGCTGCACTCTGGGAAAGAGGTGATATCAATATTGTATGGAAAAATCTTGTTGCCAGAATTTAAAGAGGAGACAGAGAAGTCCTGAAAAAGTATCTTTATTCAAATAAAGGGAGAGTCTACTGGGGCATTTCTCCGTAGGGTCTCTCAAATTATTGGGGTACACAGAACCCTTTATATCCCAGAAACCCAATGCTATAGTGACCTCCCCCTTTCCCCGTTGGCTGAGGTACTTGGGGTTACATTCTTCTTGGTCCTCCTACCACACGCTCATCCTCCCAGTAGGTAGCTCCCTTTGTTTTCTTTATCTATCCATACTTTGTAATCTGGATTCAGAGTCTGTTGTTTTGCCCAATTTGTATCTTTGTGAATCCCTCTCCTCTTTATCTTGTCAAGCAAGCAAGACTTACAAGCAGGTGCTAAGCTGGCCTCTCCTGCCATATGTCTCAAGATAAGTTTGTTTAACCAAATCCTTGTGTCCAAAACTCTTTCTTCTCAGCTTTGTCTTTATCAGCTTTATCTTGTTTTGCAGGGACCCATTATTCTTCTAAATTTCAGTTTATTTTATTTTGCAAGGACACCTTATTCTGCTTTTCCCTTTAAATATAATAATTGCAAACCACATTTCTTTATAATTGAATCGTAAAATGAAATCTCTGAAAGATGAAAAATGTTTCTTACTTTTTAGAAGTAATTAATGCTTGTGTTGTTTTATATCATAATGGTAGTCCAGAAAATTTTACCATAGTCTATCATTTGTGTTAATACCATTAGTTAGTTTTGTACAGACTTTCAACAAAGATATTCATTACAACCTTTCAAAGACAGAGGTTGTCACATGTCTTTATGAGACACCTACCAAAGATAACGAGGATCAGATCCTGCAGTCAAAGTAAAATGCAGCCAGTAGTTTTCAGCAGCTTTACAGCTGGTTTGATCTGCTGGAGGTGTTGGGACACTTCCTTTGTTGGAAGCAGAACAGGCGCCTAAGCATTTAATTCCTCATTTGGCTGTATGACCTGCAGTACTTTCAAAGAAAACAGACTAATTTAATGAAGGTTCCTAGACAGATGTATTTGTGATAGATCCATCCATCCACTCATCCATCCATTCATGTATGGATTAAAGCTTTGCTCTAGTCTGGTTAGAGAAAACACATCCTTTATCATTTCAGTTTAGACTGTGGTAAAATGTCTACTTCACTTCTTGAGTTTTCAAAACAAATTAAAAAAAAAAATCACAAAAGTCACTGATTTGAAAATGTTTTCTTTTTAGAGCAAAAATGTATATTTTCACATATAAAAGCACTCCTCACTTAACTTCAAAGTCACATTTTCTATTCCAGCATTTAATGCACAACGCAAAACATTTCAAAATATTTTGCCTGAAAGAATCAAAGCAAAATGCTGTGTTTTTCTTCCATTCTCTCCCAGGTTTTCAAAGGCTGCTTAAAATCCAATGGAACATGATTTCAGTTTGGTACCTCTTACGGAATTTGAATGTGATGTTTGGGATCTCAGTTTTGTGCTGTGTGAAACAATATTCCACAAGTGCTTCTTCAATTCCAGAAACAGCTCAGAGGATGTTCAAAGTCCATCCCTATTTGGAGGTAAAATTTATGTTTATTTTAATAAGAGTTTTATTTAAGGTTATATTTTGATTTCTTTCCCACCGCTAACTGTCACTGGAGAATCCAGCTCCAGGCCACAGTTTTGTGTTGCTTTATCTATTTATTATCTGACTTTTATCTATATTGCTTTTCGTACGAACACAACTCTCCTCAATGATACTTTATCTGTGTGTCCCACTGTGTTTTATTACATCAATAAATCATTAGAGTGACAGCTGGCTCTGATGATGCATGATCTAATACATCATAAAACAACATCTCATCTGGATTACATAATATATAAGAGTAATACATACACCGCTTTTTAATCTCCCTCCTCTCTTTCTTAGCTGTGGATATGCAATGGCATTAGAATTAAGGTGAGATAATATTTCCAGCTTTACTTTTTACTTCCTACTTTTATTCTTGAATGTAGAATAGAGAAGTATGCATCAGAATAAAGTTGATTCCAGTTGTAGTAAGAGGAATATAAAAGAAGTCTGTTCTTAACTCAATCCACAAAATGCAATGCTTCCTTGTATTAATCAGTGCAAAGTTTCTCAAAATAATTGTGTTCCATCTTGCAAAGTGAGGGTGATTCCACTGACAACATAGTTATGACTATGAGCGGTCAATGGGAAGGACTGCATGGACTTCAGTGTGCTCAATGTTGGTCACTTACAGATGAGGAGATCAGAGCAATGACTGAAAATCAATCTGTAGGGTTTCTAAGGAATCAACTCCAAATGTCTTTTAAATCTGGAAGACAATGGACACTTGGTTGAATAAGCAGATGTATTAGCTTACTGCTGTTAACTGACTCAGACTTACGAAAATTAGGTAAAACCACCCCCCCCCCAAAAAAAAAAAAAAAAAAAACCTGTGGAAGAAAATTTTCTTTAAAACTAGCTAAATGAATGGTGCCTCTTGATTTCTTAGGTGCTCTAGCACAAGCAAAGAGGAGCTAATGCATTCACAGGGGCAATATATACATATAAATATAGTTTAAAATCTTAGCTGGAGATAAAATAAACATACTTTTAAATTGATCTGGAAGTTTCTCACTTCTTTTAACTGTAGATAGGAATCTGCAGGTCTGTGTGCATTGCAGCATAATAAAGAAAGTATGTATGCTAATACACATTGTTAGAAGATGTTCTGGTTTGAGCAGGCAGGCCTGGAAACCCCACACTGACTTTCTCTCCCCCCTCCANGTTTCAGTTAGAAGCTAAGACAGAAGAATTTAAGGGTTCGATATTAGCTGAATTTTTTGAGTTCACCCTTGGACAGCCCCCTGTTATAACTACAGTAAATAAAGTGCTTCACCTTAAAAACAAAAGAAAATGATTATGTTTGCGGTCCTCAAAATATACAGCAGTCAGATGGCTTTTCATCCATTTTTTTCCCTAAGCTTCTGTTCAAGTAGAAATCCATTGTAAAGCAGACCTTACCTTCCTTCCCCAGTGTTGGCTGAAGTGTTTCTGACAAAGAAAAAGTGAGTTTTCAGTGGTTGTTTTCATCTGAACAAATATGTTTCACTTCTCTAATCAGTTCTGGATAGCTGTGGTGACAACCAAACTCAGAGTGTTTATCATAATTTGCTGTCAGCCAGGCAGTCTTGCAAAGAAAAAGGAAATACAAAGAGCCAGAGAGTGTGGTTTTGTTGATTTCATACAAGGGAGAGGAGAAATAGCGAGAGAGAGAGAGAGAGAGAGAGAGAGAGGTGGCAATATTTTTTTCATGCTCATTCCCCAAAAATGTCTGTAATGTTGACTCATTTCAGTGAAACTGTGTCATTTTCCTAAAAATTCAAACCTTCATTTGAATTTGCTTTTCTTTACTACAAGCATGTTCTTCTATTTTTTGTTATTTTTTTATTTTATTTTACTCACTGTATAACAGATCTACTGTCTACTACTGATCACTGTCAAATATCTTCTAAGAAATTTCCAAACTAACTGATCTGGGTTGAGGCAATCCCAAGCACACATACANAGGAAAGCTGAGGAGAGACTTTGTACACGGGCAGGCAATGACAGGACAAGGGGTAACGGTTATAAACTGGAAGAGGGAAGATTTAGACTAGATATAAGGAGGAAATTCTTCATTGTGAGGGTGGTGAGACACTGGAACAGGCTGCCCAGAGAAGTTGTGGATGCTCCCTCCCTGTAAGTGTCAAAGGCCAGGCTGGATGGGACTTTGGGCAGCCTGGTCTAGTGGGAGGTGTCCTTGCCCATGGCAGGGGGGTTGGAGCAAGACGATCTCTAAGGTCCCTTCCAACCTGAACCATTCTACGATTCTATGATTGTATGAACCTAAATGTTTTCAATTCAAGGAGTTTACATGGAAAAGTGAAAATTTTACTTCTGCCAATCCCAAACTGTTTTTTTTTTTTTTTTTTCTTTTTTTTTCTTTTTACTTTGAGTTCTGTCTAGGAAACTGAAAAACAGTTTACTGAAAAAATTTCAATTTAGTTCAGTAATTAAGAAGTAAAGCTAGAAAAATTTAAAGAGAAAATAAGCATTCGTATTTTATTAGCGAGACTTAATAAGCTCTAGAAAAAATGAATTGGTTGGATTCACGCCAGCTTTCATTAGTTGAATTATTTCAATCAAGACTGAGTAGCTTTCTGCAATGTCCAGAATTTGGTGACTTGATGTCGGGATTAGTGAGGTTGCCTTCTGTGGTTTAGTGCAAACAAGACTATGTGTTTGCTGCAGCTTCATAAAGCCTTACAAATCCATAGCAATATGCTGCTGAAAACAGAAATCTAGAATTGAACTGGGGATGGCTAAGGTTCTTTTATCCTTAGGAAAACCTATTCTCTCAAGTAACAGCAAGCAGTAGGCATTCCTTTACCCTGAGACCCAAGGACAGACATCTGAATAACCTACAGCATGCTTATCCTGGCTGATCCCACACTGCTTGCAATGTTACCTAGAGTTAACCTTTGAAATCAAGTGACTCCTTCTTGCCCCTTGCACACATGCACCAAATAAGTAATTTATCTGTCGCTTGTATAGAAAATTTGGATTAAAAAATTAAATTCTAAAACCAGAGACATCTATGTTGTCACACTCGGGCAGCCAGTAAGACGTTCTTTCAGTAGAGACACAAGGTATATGGGACTTCCCATGCTGCAGGATGCTTTAATGCACAGGGCTTAATGTCACCCAGCTAACACATGCAGGCTTTCTTCTCCCCCTTTCCTGTCTGCCTTCTCCCTTTGTTTCCCTTTTTCTTCCTTTCTCCCTTTCCCTCTGGCTTGTCTTCCTGCGCTGCTCTTTCACCTTCTTCCTCTCTCTTTGAAAGCCTTTTTGGGCCTTTTTTTCAAAGTCTCTAACTGGCCAAACATGCATACTGACCTCTTCTTTGCCTTATTTCCTGTTTTAATTGAATGTCGAAGGTTACACATTGCTATTGGAGCAGGACATGAGTGGCAGCAGGGGTCAGGGACTCTGTGGCTTTCTATTAGAGCCATAAAAACAAAATGGAATGATAATTTCACCTTCTCTAACCCCAATTTTTCCAAGATGTGATAGACATTGACCTTAGTGTTTGAGTGCTATTGACTATGTAAACTGCAGCCACCCTAATTCTGCTTACTAAACAATAAATGTGCCCTTTATGACCAGGATAGGAAATAAAACAATAAAGCGTACACACAGAAGATCCAAACAAATATACTAATCCAGGTGACATAAAATGATAAAATGATGCCTTGCTGGGGAGCTCACACCCTTTGTTTGAGTGGTGTGCCCCTGCAATTATTTCTTCTACCAATTTTATATTTCTTTTTTGGTATAACATCCTATATCTTTCTCAGTGTGCTGGGATGCAGGCAATAAATCTTAATTGCTAGGGAAGCCCCATCCATGACACTGGAATGTTTATGGATCACAAATAGAGTGGGTTATTTTGTTCTGTGTATTTTGGATAAAACAGAGAAAGTGTTTCATTTCTTTTAAAGAAAGTTTGGATAAAATAGAGGAATATTTCTGAAAACATTCCTGGTCAAAGAATTAAATCAATAGAATGAAGTTTGTAAATTAAGGATGTTGAAAAGCTAGTACCCATCATGAATGTCTGAACTGGAATTTTCATCCTGATCCATGTCCCAGTCAGATCAATTGAGGTACTTTCCTATACTTCAGAGGTCTTTGATGCATGTCCACAATGAGAAAATCTACAAAATTTAGTTCTTTGCTGGTTTATAATCTGAAAATTACTTTTAAACATAGTTAAAAGTGTCAAATGACAGTTCAATTTCAAGTTCATTAGTAATTAGTGTAAGAGAACTTCAAAAAGTGCTGAGATTCATTATCTTATGGACTTTTCCTTCAGGGTTTGACAGAGACCTATGAGAAAGATATTGAGTAAAATAATCTACCTGCTTCACAAATTATGATAAAGTTTAAGAAACATTCTACGATTGTGATCAGTTACAAATTGCCACTTGTTCTACTCATCCCTACAGAACATTTTTCCCAAACTGTAGTGTTTAAATCAGGTTACGCAAAACAATAGCAGTGACATCTTTCAGCTTTGCCATAGCAACAGTGAGGAACTCCAGTGGGTCAGAAAGGAGGACAGCCATCTTTCATTTCCTATTGATGTTAGTATCCATGGAAACCCCTTTTAACAATATCTGCATCAGGCTGAGAAAACAGGTAAGCTCTCTTCTAAAAGAGTGCGTTAAAAGAATACAATCCTTTGCAAGGTCAGCTCTTGAAAGCCTTGAAGAGCCCCTTAGCTGAGAAAGCTAGAGGACAGTAAATCCTCACTTTCTTTGTTAAGAAGCTCAGCTCCAGAGAATCACATTAGCACTCTCTAACATGAACAGAGGAAAGTAAAGCCTTTGTTCCTTGCCTGAGATGTTGCACCCATGAGAACTCACCTCATTCACTAGGAGAATACACTGCAGAGGTGATTACGTGAACTGGGAGATTAATTATGAATAGAATTAAATGGGGAGAGACTGACAGAAGTACACGCACTGTATATTTTAAAAACAGGAAAAGACTGAATTGCAGGAGCACCAGATGGCTAGTGCCTGTAAACTAAGAATACGTGTACAGAAATATTATTCACATGGTAGCATTTTAAAATATTTGTAAACTCAGCATTTTATGGATAACTGGTTTGGAGGAAATGGTGCTACCTCCCTCTCCCATCTGGGCTATTTGAGTGAGAGACAAAGGTTATCATATTTTAAACCATCACAAGCCATTCCTGTCTCTCCCTTTTTATTTCCACAACTAAATTAGCATGGACAAGATTTGGAGTAACAAAAGGTTACTCTATCACCTCATGATTCATTTGCAAATAAAAATTTACACACTTAAGTTAGTTAGGAAGCAGTTTCTGATGATTTCTAAGCCAAAAATATTATCTAAAGTTTAAAAAACAAAACAAAATAAAAATAACCAATAAAAATCACGACTATTTAATTTGAATGCAACACTTCTGTTAAATTCACTGCATTGGGAACTATGTTTCCATTGGGCGAATTTTTATCCCACAATACTCAGAAAAGTAATTTTTCATAACAGATAATATGTTTTACTTAATTGCACAATGTCATTATGAATGTAACATATAACTTTTTTCTTTTTTTTTTTCCCAGGCATTGTTGCATGCCATTAACAAATCTCCTGATCTCTATTTCTTCAATTAAAGTTAAAAATCTGAGTTCTCCTGTTATATGTAGTTACATTTAGCTAGGTACAGAATATAAAGATTGGTTAGTCCACAGGACACACTGTCTGCTAAGGAAACAACCTGAGATCTAATAGATGGAATAATCATATTATTGGAGGGATCTATACTTTTGTTCACCAAATAGCTTTGAGATATATTGTCGAGAGACCGGGCTTC